>JAWQFJ010002243.1:5000-37500 GCA_034096865.1 Theodoxus fluviatilis
ACCAAGGAAGCCACCTTTTCTCTGCCACTGCCTGTACAAGTCATTCAGGCAGGATGTTCTGCTAGTCTCACCAAGGAAGCCACCTTTTCTCTGCCACTGCCTGTACAAGTCATTCAGGCAGGATGTTCTGCTAGCCTCACCAAGGAAGCCACCTTTTCTCTGCCACTGCCTGTACAAGTCATTCAGGCAGGATGTTCTGCTAGTCTCACCAAGGAAGCCACCTTTTCTCTGCCACTGCCTGTACAAGTCATTCAGGCAGGATGTTCTGCTAGCCTCACCAAGGAAGCCACCTTTTCTCTGCCACTGCCTGTACAAGTCATTCAGGCAGGATGTTCTGCTAGCCTCACCAAGGAAGCCACCTTTTCTCTGCCACTGCCTGTACAAGTCATTCAGGCAGGATGTTCTGCTAGTCTTACCAAGGAAGCCACCTTTTCTCTGCCACTGCCTGTACAAGTCATTCAGGCAGGATGTTCTGCTAGCCTCACCAAGGAAGCCACCTTTTCTCTGCCACTGCCTGTACAAGTCATTCAGGCAGGATGTTCTGCTAGCCTCACCAAGGAAGCCACCTTTTCTCTGCCACTGCCTGTACAAGTCATTCAGGCAGGGTGTTCTGCTAGCCTCACCAAGGAAGCCACCTTTTCTCTGCCACTGCCTGTACAAGTCATTCAGGCAGGATGTTCTGCTAGTCTTACCAAGGAAGCCACCTTTTCTCTGCCACTGCCTGTACAAGTCATTCAGGCAGGATGTTCTGCTAGTCTTACCAAGGAAGCCACCTTTTCTCTGCCACTGCCTGTACAAGTCATTCAGGCAGGATGTTCTGCTAGTCTCACCAAGGAAGCCACCTTTTCTCTGCCACTGCCTGTACAAGTCATTCAGGCAGGATGTTCTGCTAGTCTCACCAAGGAAGCCACCTTTTCTCTGCCTGTACAAGTCATTCAGGCAGGATGTTCTGCTAGTCTTACCAAGGAAGCCACCTTTTCTCTGCCTGTACAAGTCATTCAGGCAGGATGTTCTGCTAGTCTCACCAAGGAAGCCACCTTTTCTCTGCCACTGCCTGTACAAGTCATTCAGGCAGGATGTTCTGCTGCAAGGAAGCCACCTTTTCTCTGCCACTGCCTGTACAAGTCATTCAGGCAGGATGTTCTGCTAGCCTCACCAAAGAAGCCACCTTTTCTCTGCCACTGCCTGTACAAGTCATTCAGGCAGGATGTTCTGCTAGCCTCACCAAGGAAGCCACCTTTTCTCTGCCACTGCCTGTACAAGTCATTCAGGCAGGATGTTCTGCTAGTCTCACCAAGGAAGCCACCTTTTCTCTGCCACTGCCTGTACAAGTCATTCAGGCAGGATGTTCTGCTAGTCTCACCAAGGAAGCCACCTTTTCTCTGCCACTGCCTGTACAAGTCATTCAGGCAGGATGTTCTGCTAGTCTCACCAAGGAAGCCACCTTTTCTCTGCCACTGCCTGTACAAGTCATTCAGGCAGGATGTTCTGCTAGTCTCACCAAGGAAGCCACCTTTTCTCTGCCACTGCCTGTACAAGTCATTCAGGCAGGATGTTCTGCTGCAAGGAAGCCACCTTTTCTCTGCCACTGCCTGTACAAGTCATTCAGGCAGGATGTTCTGCTAGCCTCACCAAGGAAGCCACCTTTTCTCTGCCACTGCCAGTACAAGTCATTCAGGCAGGATGTTCTGCTAGTCTCACCAAAGAAGCCACCTTTTCTCTGCCACTGCCTGTACAAGTCATTCAGGCAGGATGTTCTGCTAGCCTCACCAAAGAAGCCACCTTTTCTCTGCCACTGCCTGTACAAGTCATTCAGGCAGGATGTTCTGCTAGCCTCACCAAGGAAGCCACCTTTTCTCTGCCACTGCCAGTACAAGTCATTCAGGCAGGATGTTCTGCTAGTCTCACCAAAGAAGCCACCTTTTCTCTGCCACTGCCTGTACAAGTCATTCAGGCAGGATGTTCTGCTAGCCTCACCAAAGAAGCCACCTTTTCTCTGCCACTGCCTGTACAAGTCATTCAGGCAGGATGTTCTGCTAGTCTTACCAAGGAAGCCACCTTTTCTCTGCCACTGCCTGTACAAGTCATTCAGGCAGGATGTTCTGCTAGCCTCACCAAGGAAGCCACCTTTTCTCTGCCACTGCCTGTACAAGTCATTCAGGCAGGATGTTCTGCTAGTCTCACCAAGGAAGCCACCTTTTCTCTGCCACTGCCTGTACAAGTCATTCAGGCAGGATGTTCTGCTAGTCTCACCAAGGAAGCCACCTTTTCTCTGCCACTGCCTGTACAAGTCATTCAGGCAGGATGTTCTGCTAGTCTCACCAAGGAAGCCACCTTTTCTCTGCCACTGCCTGTACAAGTCATTCAGGCAGGATGTTCTGCTAGCCTCACCAAGGAAGCCACCTTTTCTCTGCCACTGCCTGTACAAGTCATTCAGGCAGGATGTTCTGCTAGTCTCACCAAGGAAGCCACCTTTTCTCTGCCACTGCCTGTACAAGTCATTCAGGCAGGATGTTCTGCTAGCCTCACCAAGGAAGCCACCTTTTCTCTGCCACTGCCTGTACAAGTCATTCAGGCAGGATGTTCTGCTAGTCTCACCAAGGAAGCCACCTTTTCTCTGCCACTGCCTGTACAAGTCATTCAGGCAGGATG
The DNA here is from genome assembly GCA_034096865.1 of Theodoxus fluviatilis. NCBI lineage: Eukaryota > Metazoa > Mollusca > Gastropoda > Cycloneritida > Neritidae > Theodoxus > Theodoxus fluviatilis. Next base: position 7,653 of record JAWQFJ010002243.1, read on the forward strand.
TTCTGCTAGTCTTACCAAGGAAGCCACCTTTTCTCTGCCACTGCCTGTACAAGTCATTCAGGCAGGATGTTCTGCTAGTCTCACCAAGGAAGCCACCTTTTCTCTGCCACTGCCTGTACAAGTCATTCAGGCAGGATGTTCTGCTAGTCTCACCAAGGAAGCCACCTTTTCTCTGCCACTGCCTGTACAAGTCATTCAGGCAGGATGTTCTGCTGCAAGGAAGCCACCTTTTCTCTGCCACTGCCTGTACAAGTCATTCAGGCAGGATGTTCTGCTAGCCTCACCAAGGAAGCCACCTTTTCTCTGCCACTGCCAGTACAAGTCATTCAGGCAGGATGTTCTGCTAGTCTCACCAAAGAAGCCACCTTTTCTCTGCCACTGCCTGTACAAGTCATTCAGGCAGGATGTTCTGCTAGCCTCACCAAAGAAGCCACCTTTTCTCTGCCACTGCATGTACAAGTCATTCAGGCAGGATGTTCTGCTAGCCTCACCAAGGAAGCCACCTTTTCTCTGCCACTGCCTGTACAAGTCATTCAGGCAGGATGTTCTGCTAGTCTTACCAAGGAAGCCACCTTTTCTCTGCCACTGCCTGTACAAGTCATTCAGGCAGGATGTTCTGCTAGTCTCACCAAGGAAGCCACCTTTTCTCTGCCACTGCCTGTACAAGTCATTCAGGCAGGATGTTCTGCTAGTCTCACCAAGGAAGCCACCTTTTCTCTGCCACTGCCTGTACAAGTCATTCAGGCAGGATGTTCTGCTGCAAGGAAGCCACCTTTTCTCTGCCACTGCCTGTACAAGTCATTCAGGCAGGATGTTCTGCTAGCCTCACCAAGGAAGCCACCTTTTCTCTGCCACTGCCAGTACAAGTCATTCAGGCAGGATGTTCTGCTAGTCTCACCAAAGAAGCCACCTTTTCTCTGCCACTGCCTGTACAAGTCATTCAGGCAGGATGTTCTGCTAGCCTCACCAAAGAAGCCACCTTTTCTCTGCCACTGCCTGTACAAGTCATTCAGGCAGGATGTTCTGCTAGTCTCACCAAGGAAGCCACCTTTTCTCTGCCACTGCCTGTACAAGTCATTCAGGCAGGATGTTCTGCTAGTCTTACCAAGGAAGCCACCTTTTCTCTGCCACTGCCTGTACAAGTCATTCAGGCAGGATGTTCTGCTAGCCTCACCAAGGAAGCCACCTTTTCTCTGCCACTGCCTGTACAAGTCATTCAGGCAGGATGTTCTGCTAGTCTCACCAAGGAAGCCACCTTTTCTCTGCCTGTAAAAGTCATTCAGGCAGGATGTTCTGCTAGTCTTACCAAGGAAGCCACCTTTTCTCTGCCACTGCCTGTACAAGTCATTCAGGCAGGATGTTCTGCTAGTCTCACCAAGGAAGCCACCTTTTCTCTGCCACTGCCTGTACAAGTCATTCAGGCAGGATGTTCTGCTGCAAGGAAGCCACCTTTTCTCTGCCACTGCCTGTACAAGTCATTCAGGCAGGATGTTCTGCTAGCCTCACCAAGGAAGCCACCTTTTCTCTGCCACTGCCAGTACAAGTCATTCAGGCAGGATGTTCTGCTAGTCTCACCAAAGAAGCCACCTTTTCTCTGCCACTGCCAGTACAAGTCATTCAGGCAGGATGTTCTGCTAGTCTCACCAAAGAAGCCACCTTTTCTCTGCCACTGCCTGTACAAGTCATTCAGGCAGGATGTTCTGCTAGCCTCACCAAAGAAGCCACCTTTTCTCTGCCACTGCATGTACAAGTCATTCAGGCAGGATGTTCTGCTAGCCTCACCAAGGAAGCCACCTTTTCTCTGCCACTGCCTGTACAAGTCATTCAGGCAGGATGTTCTGCTAGTCTTACCAAGGAAGCCACCTTTTCTCTGCCACTGCCTGTACAAGTCATTCAGGCAGGATGTTCTGCTAGCCTCACCAAGGAAGCCACCTTTTCTCTGCCTGTACAAGTCATTCAGGCAGGATGTTCTGCTAGTCTCACCAAGGAAGCCACCTTTTCTCTGCCACTGCCTGTACAAGTCATTCAGGCAGGATATGTTCTGCTGCAAGGAAGCCACCTTTTCTCTGCCACTGCCTGTACAAGTCATTCAGGCAGGATGTTCTGCTAGCCAGGCCAAATGTTACCAGGTTTAGTTCACTTCAATGGCTGAAAGCAGTACTTGAGTGTGGAACACATACATGTGGATCATCATTAGTTTAACATTCCACCAAATTTCATCAGAACCTGTCATGAAGTTTTTGAGTTATTTTGCTGAATGACTCACAAAAACGAACAAATCTAGGGAAAAAATAACCACCTTGGTGGAAAAAATAAATTCAGATATGGGAACATAAAGATATCACTCAGTTCTCTCTGTGGTAAGATATTTAAATTTCTGAAAATGTTATCTTTTTATGTTGTACAAAGCAGGCTATTCCCACACCACAATGTTTCTTTGCATTTTATCGGTGGTGCATTATGACAACCTCTCATTGTATGCAGTTATTGTTCATGAATATGCATACTGCAGAAAATATATACTTTACCACTAGGTCTTGATCATCTTGAGATGAAGGCCGACTAATAAAATCCAAGAATTGTCGTTTGAAAACCATGTTCTTGGTGAGACCAAGCTTCTCGCCAATTCCTCCCTGGAAAAAGTGCAAACAAAACATCAGCACTAACCTGCATCAAACATTTTCAGCTTGTTTTATTTCTTACCTGTAGTGTATGAAAGAAAAGATTTGACTTTTTAATGCATGTTTTAATTAAAAGCACAATTACATTGCATGATGCATCATCACCAAATTATTCTAAGCTGGTACTGGTAGACAGTTTTTGTATGCCAGTACAGCATAACAGTTTACATGATGAGGTTGCTGGCACTGTGCATGCAAGTCATGCAAGTTCAGGGCAGCAGATGGGCACCTGGAACTTTAACCAGGTGTGGCCCTCCCAGAGTGTCAGGAAGTTTAAAGGCCCGAAACACTTGTCGACAGGGGCTCTTCCTCTGAAGCTCATCTGCTGCCTCGCTCCGTTGGGTGTTTCTTGCCACAATCAATAAACCATTGGAGTCTTTTGTCTTATTTCCACAATAATGTTTCTAACAAACTGAGTGTTTGATTGTGGACAAGGAAGATGTGTTATCTCTTTCAATGCTTTCTAATGACATGAATATCTCGAAGGGCAAAGTCGACAGAAGTCACAGCATGGCCACATTAGCACCTTACATTATATCTTGGGGACTAATATCTGGAGTAATGCAACCTTGAATTTCCCACAAAATTGGTCATTTAGAAAGTATTCAAGGGCAGATATCATCCTTGAGGAGATGCAAACAAGATATCTTCAACTCAGTATCAGCTACTGCACTGATCTATGAGGTAAAATTCACTGCCATACTTACAATGAAGTCCAAAGCTCTCATATTTGCAGTCAAGACCTGAAAGAGTCTGGGGTTGGCAATGTCATCTGGCACAGGGGTGTAGAGGAAGCTGCCCATGACTACAAACAGGATCCCCACCCCTATCCCCGACAGTGGTCCACAGCACATTCTTGCCTGCAAAGTTCACACCCAAAATCAACCATGTTGCTGTTGATTAGCTACTGCTCCTCTGTGTGTTTTTCTCTCTGTGTGTGCCTGCGTGCGTGCATGCCTGTGTGTGCCTGTGTGTGTATGCCTGTGTGCCTGTTCGTGTGTGTGTGTGTGTGTGTGTGTGTGTGTGTGTGTGCGCGCGCGTGTGTGTGTGTGTGTGTGTGTGTGTGTGTGTGTGTTGCAAGCTTGTGCCCATCTTATGCAGTGCAATTAAATATATACACTGTAGAATGAGGAAGACATCCAACTCCTTTGTTATATAAACTGTGCCCAAGGGATGCATCAGGCAACACACATACAGCCAGTCATTGCACCTTTTACTTTCATATCCTTCACCTGGTTGGTAGGAACATATCTACATGCAAGTCCCTTCCTTCTTCAAATGAGCTCCTTTCGCCCTCTATTCAATTCACACATCAAAACACAATGTTTTTAGGCCTTCTGGCTTCATTACATGAACTGCATGGGACAAGAGCTTGTGTGTTTTTAACACAGCTGGCTTGAGAGTGTGTGCATTTCATTCCGGTACACACAAAAGCAAAAAATGTTTGGAGATTAAAATGAAATAAAAATTTAGTGAATATTCAATCCATTGCATGATTATCAAGTACAAGCGGCTGAAGATCAAGGGCTAAGCTCTATGAATGTGGAGGATAGAAACCCCCATGTAAACAAAACCACGAGACAAAATCACACAAGTAGGGAAAAGCAGGGCATCAGGCACCCCCTTTTAACAATTAATTTGGAAAATTATTCCGTTCTTCAAAAAGAAACATCAAGTTAAACAGTGTAAACAAATTGAGGACAATAATATTCCATGAAACATATTTTCTTTGGTAACGATGAAACTAAATATTTTGAAACAAATGTTATTTCCTACAGTGAACTTAATGCTCTCAGGCATTAGGTCCCAATCTAAAAGACATACTTTGGTGCGTTTTATCAGAGCTCCTAAAATATAGAAAATAACATAAATGCTTTGAATCACACAGGAGGAGAAAAAACATCTTAATCTAAATTTTATATAAAAAATTTCTGCCAATACACAAAAGTAAAGTAGTCAGTAGATCCTCACAAAGAGGGGATCATTCAGCAACTCTATCCTTATGCTGTATTTATAATGATATCTGAACAAGTGTAGAAAGTGCTGACTCTGATAAAATTCCACCACAAATTCACAATTTAAAAAATTATATTGTAAAACTTGATGAGAGGTCACACTCACAGACAAAAGCTATTAGCCTCAGGTTCTAAAGTCTCATGGTTTCTGGATGGATGGATGGATGGATGGATGGATGGATGGATGGATGGATGGATGGATGGATGGATGGATGGGTGGGTGGATGAATGGATGGGTGGATGGATGGATGGATGGATGGATGGTGTTTTACGGCTTATCAGCCTTTGAAGGCTATATAAGGCGAGTAAGCACGAAAATCACTTGAACAGTATAGAGTAAATGCAAATCAAGTCACGGTGTCCCTAGTTATTCGCCTCTTACAAATCGCGTAGGGAGACGTGGTGGGTCAATTCTTATCCCGAACCCACAGGGGGACATGGGTTCTTGAGCCCATTGATCAAAAGAAATAGAATGCACCGACCATCGAAAAACCACCATTCCATCTTCACTTTTTGATGGTGCAGGGCAATCCAATAAGCTGCATGTGATAACATTCATCAAGAATATGGTTTCCACATTTCCTCTGATGTGTATATTATTATGGCAGAAAGTGTTCTTTTCTTGACAAAACCCTACAGATCATTATCTGATACAGAAAAGTGAAGGGCAATAGGCACAACTCATTTTACTGATATTTTAAGGGAAAATGTACAGAACAGAAAAAAATTAAAACATGCTAAGTTAGAGTAATGTGTGTTTCGTCAGTCCTGTTTTGTCTTGTTGACATGAACTATTTCTATTTTAGTAACACAATGCTAAAATGGGTATTAAGACCCACCACATTTTGATTGATTCTCATGGGCTTTGCCTTTCTCATTTAAGACTAATAGTGGGTCAGGAGGTTTTAACTGCCAGTGCTGAAATATAATCAAACTTAATTGTCATTATAAACAAACATCAAATGATCAATGGGTTTTTTTAATGGAGGAATAATAATAAGCACCAAATAAGCCATAGTTTCTCTTCAATTCTCTGCAAAAGTGTATCTCCAAAACAGCCACGTCTTTCTCAAGAGAATGATTGGTTGTAACTCATTTTGAAAACAAAATAACTAAATCTGAACTTCATGTGTGGAAATGCAGGTCACTATTGCTCCTTGGGGCTTAATGCCCTGCTTTCCCCTATGTACTATGTTAGCTCTCAGTTCTCTATACAATATTCTCATAGTCATAGAAATCATGAACATGTATGTTGATAAGACTTTTCTTGTTGAGACCCACGGGAAGAAATAAGCTCGAAAGGTCACCCGAATATTCACAGGCCTTAATAACCTCAAGCACGAATGTCTCCGTAGCTCTAATTTCGCGGTTTTTCTCATTATGACAGAATCAATGCTTAGGAACACACGTATCTAGAGCAAAGATAGATCTTTGCGTACTATTATACTATAGTAACGTCTTCACTGATACCCCATCCCATTGAAACTGAAAGCGAAGACAAAAGGAAGTCAATGCGATTCTAAAACTGCTCGGAAAAAAACTGGTTGGTGGCCATCCTCAACTACCAGCTCATCCAGGTGCATTTTTCATGGACCACTGGAGAAAATTGGACTTCGAACTCGAATGAAGAAGTTGCAACTTGCATTTAGCCTGTCTAAACTAAATCTATAGGCGTATATGGGCAGGCTATAGCTCACGACTGCATTATTGCACACGCAATCCTCGAGTAACTCGTCTTATACACAATGCACAGTGCACTGAACAAGAGCATAAAGTGGTGCTGCTCAACGATTAATTTTTTCCCTCCACCTGTTGTCATGAGTATCCGCAAATAGTTTGTAGTCAATTCTACTCCCCTTCCGTGTGACACACCTCCAACTTGCAGAGGAAGTCACCCTCTGTGTACAAAACGTTTGAGTGGCTCCCCCTTGGCTGAAAGGTTGATGAGTTTTACCTGAATATTATATTCCAAAAGGCCGGAGCACGTTTCTACTTGCCTAGTCTTCCTGATCTCAGTGGGAACACACCACACGAGCACTAGAGCCGTAGACGGTAGAGGCTTCCGGTGAAGGCTATGAGGTTAGTAAGGGTCGCGGCCTGCTCAAGTTATCAGTTAGGTGTCACTATTCTAACACGTAACCTTCTCCACGAAGCGATACATCACATGTCACAGTATGTGGCCACCCCATCCCCTTCTCGATCATTTCCATCTCAGCACGCCGCCCCTTTCACAATCTCAGGCTTTTCTGAATACAGTTTTGGCAAGTGATCTTTCTCTGTTTTCCTTCTCCAGACAAGGAATTTAATTATTTCTATATCCTTTTCAAACCATACTGCATGGCAAATTTAGTAGACTCTTTCAGGACTGATCTGAAAACGCAACCTCAAAAGTTATGTTCCGTGGAGTCTTTCCATTCATGAATATTTTCCAAAGGAGACCTTTGAGCTGAGAGTAGAGGTGTGAAGGATGACGGTGGGGTGAGGCTCGAAACAAGAGTAAAACCTGTCTGCCAGCCTGCTCCCCCCCCCCCCCCCCCCCCCCCCCCCCCCCCAGAAAAGCCTGTTTTAGGTTCAGCCCTTGTGTATGTTGTACACACATTCACACTATGTCAGGAATACAAACACAATGTGAGAAAATGAGGCCATAACATATTCAGATTACACAATGTGAATAGTTTGCCATAACAGAATCAAATTATGCATTGTAATTAGTTTGGTCAAGTGATTTATTGTTGTTGTTGTTGTTGTTGATACCATCATTGTCATTTTTGTTGCTTCTGTACTTGTCATTGATGTTGTTGTTCAGTTTCATAGCAGTGCTGATATAATTTTATATGGAAGGAAGCTCCATGCTTTTTCATCCAAGTAAGACAGAAATAAATTCCATTGTAGAAACAGGGTCATGGAAAACATTTATCATTTCTTGACATGAGACATGAATCTTGTTTTTTCAGTAAGCTTCACTGTCCATCCATGAAGTGAAATTACTTTCTTCAGATTAACTCCACAGAACCCGTCCCAAATTAGTGGGTGATCAAGAGTAGATTTTATATTGTAAGCAGTTAAGCTCATCTGTGAAATATCACAGCTTTGACTGAAAAACTTCATTTTCTGATGGTGTCTTGCACAACTCATTAACATGTACTTGCAAGCATGGTGATCAGGCAAAGAAAATGAAGTTGTGGCTTTGGTGACAGGGGAAAAAATAGGCTCAACAGGTCCACCTGAACTTTTTTTAAAACAAGAGGCCAGATGAACATAAATCAATATTCCCCTATCCCTGAAAACGCTTTATTTTTAATAACTTAAACAGTGGATTCCCCGAGTGCTCATAGGGCAGAGAAGATGGAACAGGCAATTTATTGATTATTGTCACTTTCTCCCTTTTTTTTCTTTTTTCTTTTTCACAATAAAAAAAAACATTTTAAGGGGCAGACAAAAATATGGTCAGTCAGATCACCATAACCACAACTGTTGTTGTTGTTGCCTAATCTATGATCATGCCTAATACCAGTTTTTATATTTGCTGTTTGAAATGTGGTCCAAACAATGTCTCAAAGCACCAGATGATGCAAAGAATTTTTTGTCTTGTTATAAGCCGCATACATTTTTTGAAGGTTAAGAAACCATAGTGATTAGGACACAATAGTGAGATGATATCGCTACTTAGCTGTAGGGTGGTGTTCAAAGGAGAAACATTTGAGACTGGTGCATCAATTATTACATCTTCTGCAAAAAGGCTGCAAGTTATGTTAGCAATAGATTTTTGTGGTGCATGTATAGAACAAGAGAATAGAAGGGACCCAAATATGGATTCCTGGGATACATCATGTTATACCATCGCCTCAGTAGAGGTTTCACCATTTATCTAGATGTATTTTCTTAATGAAGACAATGTGTGTGAAAGAAACTAAACGAGTTACCACTACAATGGTAAGCCACACTTACCACATTGTAATAGATAACTTGCAAGAAGATTTTCAAGATGAGTGTTTAGATATATACTGGGACATCAAAGTCCACATCGCACAGCTTTTTCTCCAAAAATGTTTAGACCAGGATGTTTGAAGCTGATGTCTAATTTTATATTTACCTGTGGACGTAGCAACCTGTTTTGGATGTCTTGACCAACCAAATGTTCAGTGGTGGAGTAACATGTCATATACAGGTATGTCAACAACTGTAAATTTCAGTGTATAAGGTATGCATGTTTGTACTGCATTGGCTCTTCTATAGTGCCAATCTCATGCCCATGGGCATGCTCGAGGCACTTGACACGGTCAGAGTTGAAACAGAAGGGTCTTCAGGCAGGATTAAAAAGTCTGATGATTTTCAGAGCTTCTCTGGAGGGCCATTTCACAACTTTGGTCCTGCCTTTGAAAATGCTCTTTCTTCAGACTTTCTGGCGTTGCAGCATGGAACTTGGAGAAGTCCCCATGACGATGATCTGAGATCTCTCCCAGGTACATCATTCCTGAGGAGTTCAGTCAGATAGATACCTCGGGGCTGCTCTGCTGACAGTTGTACATGTGGCACATGCATGACTGTGACAATAATGCTTTACAAACATCCATACAAGTTGACAAACAACATAGTTAACTTTCTTTTTGACCACATGAAAGGAAGAATAATTTTGGCCAAGTGTGTCTGTGCATGTGTGTGTGTGTGCGTGTGAATGTGTGTGTTTGTGTGCATACATCCATGTTTGTGCATGCTGTAGCCAGTATTACTGGTCCTATAAAGAAAGAGGCAAATCTTATGTAAATTCAGGGTTTCATGTCTTGCAAATATGAATAGCAAATAGATGTACTAAATTCAATGGTTAGAGTGACCTTATGTGATCCCAATGAAATTCAAGGAAATAATCAGTCAGTGTTGTGGATTTCATTGTGAAATGCCATTCTCATTCATCATGTGAGAATGGCTGCATTTGATCACTTGACAAATTTCCATTGCAATACCAATTAGACATCAGACTCTGCAAGGAGTCATGTATGAATTCATAAATACAAAGTTATTTAATATAATTTTGGGTCTAGTCTACGCGACAGTGAGTACAGCTGCATTCAGATCTTTATGGGGGAATGAAGATTTTGTTGTCAATATGGATGAAAAGTGTACGCTACAAGACTAACTCCAAGCCCATTGCATGATACCAGTTTTGCTTGACACAATCTGTCTCTCAATGCTGCAAATACATGTATCAATATCTGGTCAAAATTGGTCCTTTAGTTTTGTAGAAGCCATGTGAACGAATTTGCCATCTTTAACAGTTTAAGTTTTGAGTGTTCAGATTAATCAATATTTCTCATGGTGGGAGTGGTGGCCTGACTGAAGCAATAGAAATGATGCACTCTCCATCCTTGCAAGAATGGAGGGGAGTATAGCAGATAGAGCAAGATTCTGGAATTGGCCCTACACAAACATCAGCACATCCACCCATTCATTTCAGGCACAGTCGTCCATTACATCCATCTCTCCATCCCACTTATACATACCGTCATCACATTCCTCCATCCATTCATAAAGGGTGCAACTCCAAACTCCAAACCCACTTTGGGTTCGGGTAAGAATAGACCCACCAAGTCTCCCTGCACAAATCATGAAATGTGAATAACTAGGTAAATAGAGACATGACATGTTCCAACCAGCTCTAATGATTTTTGTGGTCAGTGGCCTTACATGATGATGATGACAATGATGATGAATAATGAATGGAGTTTTACAGCCTATCAGCCACTGTAGACTATGTATGGCCATTGATGGGATTAATAAGAGATGAATAAATAGGAAAATCGTGACTTGACTTGGTCTTACTCTACCAATTCTTGTGATTCATTCATGCCTCCCACATGCAAACCACTATCACAGGCCACACTCTCACTGTCTCACTATCACAGGCCACACTCTCACTGTCTCACTATCACAAGTCACATTATCACAAACCCCATCGTTGCTATCATAGGCCACTCTCTATCACAAGTCACACTCTCACTCTCTCAAGCCACATTCTCTCACAAGCCACATTCTCATTCTCACAAGCCGCTCTTACTATTGCAAGCCACATTTTCACTCTCACAACGCATACTCTCACAAGCCACACTCTCTCTCAAGAGCCACACTTTCATTCTCACAAGCTACACTTTCATTCTCACAAGCCACACTTTCATTCTCACAAGCCACACTTTCATTCTCACAAGCCACTCACTTTCATTCTCACAAGCTGTACTCTCAGTATCACATGCAACACTGTTGCTATCACAAGCCCCATTCTCACTATTACAGGGAACACTGCTGTTATCACAAGCCATGCTCTCACCACCACATGCCCCACTCTATCACAGGTGATGCTGTTGCCATCTTGAGCCACACTCACTACCACAAGCCACCCTCACAAGCCACTCTCACTCTCACAAGCCACACTCACAAGCCACCCTCACAAGCCACTCTCACTCTCACAAGCCACACTCACAAGCCACTCTCTCGCTCTCATAAGCTACACTCTCACATGCCACTCTCACTACCACAAGCCATTCTCTCTACCACAAGCCACACTCATTACCACAAGCCACTCACTACCACAAGCCACACTCATTACCACAAGCCACTCACTACCACAAGCCATTCTATCTACCACAAGCCACTCTCACAAGCCACACTCATTACCACAAGCCACTCACTACCACAAGCCACTCTCTCGCTCTCATAAGCCACACTCTCACATGCCACTCTCACTACCACAAGCCATTCTCTCTACCACAAGCCACTCTCACTACCACAAGCCACTCTCACAAGGCACACTTATTACCACAAGCCACTCTCACTACCACAAGCCACTCTCACTACCACAAGCCACTCTCACTACCACAAGCCACTCTCACTACCACAAGCCACACTCACTACCACAAGCCACTCTCACTACCACAAGCCACACTCACTACCACAAGCCACTCTCTCGCTCTCATAAGCCACACTCACTACCACAAGCCACTCTCTCGCTCTCATAAGCCACACTCACTACCACAAGCCACTCTCTCGCTCTCATAAGCCACACTCTCACATGCCACTCTCACTACCACAAGCCATTCTCTCTACCACAAGCCACTCTCACAAGCCACACTCACTACCACAAGCCACACTCACTACCACAAGCCACACTCACTACCACAAGCCACACTCACTACCACAAGCCACACTCACTACCACAAGCCACTCTCTCGCTCTCACAAGCCACTCTCTCGCTCTCATAAGCCACACTCTCACTACCACAAGCCATTCTCTCTACCACAAGCCACTCTCACATGCCATGCTCATTACCACAAGCCACACTCACTACCACAAGCCACTCTCACTACCACAAGCCCCACTCAATCATAAGCCCTACCCTCACTCATGAACCCCACTCTCACCATCACAAACTCCCCTGTTATCACAGGCCACAGTCTCTATCACAAGCCACTCTCTTGCTCTCATAAGCCACACTCTCACACGCCACTCTCACTACCGTAAGCCATTCTCTCAACCAGAAGCCACTCTCATAAGCCACACTCATTACCACAAGCCACATTCTCACTACCACAAGCCACTCACTACAAGCCGCAATGTCACATTCTCACAAGCCGCAATGTCACATTCTCACAAGCCACAATGTCACATTCTCACAAGCCACAATGTCACATTCTCACAAGCCACAATGTCACATTCTCACAAGCCACAATGTCACATTCTCACAAGCCACAATGTCACATTCTCACAAGCCACAATGTCACATTCTCACAAGCCACAATGTCACATTCTCACAAGCCACAATGTCACATTCTCACAAGCCCTAATGTCACATTCTCACAAGCCACAATGTCACATTCTCACAAGCCACTCTCGCTACCACAAGCCCCACTCTCACTCTCATTAACCCCATTCTCACTATCACAAGCTCCACTGTATCACAGGCACCAGTCTCTATCACAAGCCACACTCTCACATGCCACGCTCACTACAAACCTCACTCTCACTATAACAAGCCACTCTCACTACCATAAGCCCCACCCTCACTCTAATGAGCCCCACACTCACAAGCCCCACTCTCACCATCACAAGCTCCACTGTATCACAGGCCGCAGTCTCTATCACAAGCCACACTCTCACAAGCCACTCTCCCATGCACTCACTACAAATGTCTCTCACTACAAGCCACTCTCACTACCATAAGCCCCACCCTCACTCTAAAGAGCCCCACACTCACAAGCCCCACTCTCACCATCACAAGCTCCACTGCATCACAGGCTGGTCTCTATCACAAGCCACTCTCACTACAAATCTCTCACTACAAGCCACTCTCACTACAAGTCACACTCTCACTGCAAGCCACACTCGCTCTCACAAGCAACATTCTCACAAGCCACTCCCACTACAAGCCACACTACCACAAGACACACTCACTACAAGCCACACTACTACAAGCCACACTCACTACAAATCTCTCTCACTACGAGTCACACTCTCACTGCAAGCCACACTCACTCTCACAAGCAACATTCTCACAAGCCACTCTCACTACAAGCCACACTACCACAAGCCACACTACAAGCCACACTCACTACCACAAGCCACACTCGCCACAAGCATACTCGCTGCGAGCCACTCTCACTACAAGCCATACTCACTGCAAACCACTCAATACAAGCCACACTCACTTACACTACAAGCCACTCTCACTACAAGCCACTCACCACAAGCCACACTCACTACAAGCCACACTCACTACAAGCCCCACTCACTACTAGCCACTCTCACTACAAGCCCCACTCACTACAAGCCCCACTACTACAAGCCACACTCACTACCACAAGCCTCACTCGCCACAAGCATACTCACTCTCACAAGCCACACTCACTCCCACAAGCCACACTCACTCCCACAAGCCACACTCACTCCCACAAGCCACACTCACTCCCACAAGCCACACTCACTCTCACAAGCCACGCTCACTCTCACAAGCCACGCTCACTCCCACAAGCCACGCTCACTCCCACAAGCCACGCTTACTCTCACAAGCCACTCACAAGCCAACTCTCACAAGACACATGCGCAACCACAAGCCACACGCACACTATCATAAGCCACTGTCTTACTATCACAGGACATACTCTCATGATCAGTGGAACTACTGGAGGGTTCTGGGCTGCTCCTAGAGTCCTACTTTCTCTGTGACACAATTGTCTGCTTTGAAGTTGGCTGCCAAGTTCGTGGCTGCCTCCTTCTGAGGTTGCATGCCATCCAGCTCTGTGACTGAGACATTTCACTCTCCCTTGTCAGGATATGTTCATCTTAAAAAGGATCCACAACACAAGTGCTAAATATTTTAAAATTAGGCATTTATTTGTGGAAAAGTTTTCATGAAAATTGTACACACACAAATTCTCTTTCTTTCAATGTTACTCTCCAAGTTTTGAAAGTTAATTTCATATGCGAGAGAAACAATGTACATAAGAGAATTGCAGTGTAAGCGAGAGAAGCACACAGTGAGGCATTTTAGAGAGAGAGAAAATAATGTCATTCATCCTGAAATCTGTTGCACTCATCTCCAACCCCCACCCCCAAGTGTAAACACGTAACAGAAACAAAACAATAATGGCCAGTAAAATATGTACTCCTTCACCCTCAAGTGATGAGCAGAGAAAAGGGATATTTATCAAGTCTCAGAGGTGGAAAAAGGATGACAGACAGTTGTCCATCTCCATTCCCAGCAACATGAGTGTCTCTTCAGGCTCTCAGCACTGAAGCCTGACAGAGTGCAGCAGCTTCGGTCAGGAAGAACTACTTGGTCATATTCTTCCAGCCAACTACCTGCTCTTCACCCATGGCGGTCATCACAGTCACCATGATATCAGAGCCCTCACTGAATTTCTTTTCAATTTCAGCTCCTAGGTCTCCGTCGCACAGTTTGATGTCCTCGCGCTGGTTGCTAGACTCATCCATGACAGACAAGTATTTATCTGAGCTTATGTCCACCAGCTGGTAGTCGATGCGCTTGATGACGGGCACCTCCATGTTGTGGGTGGAGGGGCAGATGTCCTCATATTTCTTCCCTGTGAAGACTTGCAGGCCCACCAGGTGCACCTTGGCGTGGCCGTGCTTGCCAGTCTTGGAGGTGGACATCTCCATGATCTTGCAGGGCTGACCCTTCAGCAGCACATACCCGTTCTTGCGCAGAGCCGAGCATTGCATGGGCACGGTCTTGGAGGCACCGGCATCAACTCCTCCCTCGACATAATCTTCGCCTTCCATTATCTGTAAGAGAGAAACACAGTTGGTCAGACCAAAGCAAAAGATCTCAATCCAGGCTTAACAAATTGCAAGGTTGGAAGCAAGCGCATTGTGGTTATATTGATGAGGACCTGAGGACAGTGGCTAAATTTGCTAATATTCTGAGCATATGAATTTTAATTGCTGATTTAATGAGTGATTTATCTATGGGTCTGTCTCAGAAACTGGGCCTAAAAGTGTGACATGGTGGTGCAAAAAAAAAGTTGCTTTAAATAGTCTGCAATGCACTTTTTCATAAAGCCTAACAATGGATGCAATGAGTTATGCAGGTGAAAAGATAACTTAGACAAGAATACAGGCTCCAGGGGTCTGGAAATGAGCGGCCAATAGGAAAATTGGCCGCGTAACATGGACACAAAATTCAAACCAATAGTACTACAAAATGGTAGTTAAAGACCATTGTATTTTAAGAATACACCCTATGGCCATACAGAAACAGCATGTAAACAAAATATTTGGGATTCAGAAGCGTACTTGACTTCCAACATGTGAACTTAAAGTCGGGATGGCATTTTGATATTTTTTTGTGTTGAAAAAGTGTCATCAAATGACACACTTCTTAGGAAGTTGATGTTAACCAGCATCATCATGTGAAATAAAGACATAGCAGTGTAGAAAACCTTTCTGAATGAACCTATGTTCAATTGCAAGGAAATGTTACCAGTGTATAAAATTGTATTTGCCGCGTAACAAAGACACCACATTCACACTTTCACCCACCTTCCATAAACAAAACATGAAAACTGCTTGACATGCCATTGTGATTACTTTATTTGAATCCACAAGGATCCTTTAAAAAGCAAACAAGCATGTTGTGGCAAAATTGAAGAAAGAAAACGAAAGAAAAAAATGACTAGGCATTTCTTTGAACGCAGAGGAAAAGGCATACAGTCTAAGAAGTTGACCACTCACTCCCTGACTAGAAGCCTAGGAAACAAGTCTGGTGAGACAGTCTACACTGCATAAATGTAGTAGGCTACTCCCCGGCCAGGTGCCAGAGCTGGATGGATGGATGAATGGATGGAAGGGGGTGTGGATGGATGGGTGGATGGACGAATGAATGGAAGGGTGTGTTGATGGATGAACGGAAGGATGTGTGGAAGTATGGATAGATGGGTGGGTGGATGGATGGATGGATGAATGGGAGGGTGTGTGGATGAATGGATTGATGGATGGGTGTGTGAATGGATGGATAGATGGGTGGATGGACGAATGAATGGAAGGGTGTGTGGATGAATGAACGTGTCCGCGTGATGAGGCTAATCGTCAGCAAAGGGCTTCAGCGCCACCGTCACGTATCAACAACTTTGCCAATATTTTCTGACATATTAATAAATAGGTGGTTGATTGCAACTACGCCAAACGCGTAAAACCACTGTTGCATTCGATAAAAAAGACAAGTAGCGATATTCTTCCTCTGCAGGATCAGCTGCGTCACATGGACTCAAGTTATGGTTATGGAAGTGGTGTCCATGTTACGAAGCACATGGTGTAGCCTTTCCACGCACGTGGCTCGACATAACAACATATTTCTGACTTCAAACTTGTCTTAAATGTAAAAATAGTTAAATTGTATGACTAGTGCAAACAAATCACTGAAATTCCTTCACAATATTCTACGGAATATTAATCTTTTCTCGACTGGTATGCATAGCCAGAAAATGTCGGGCTCCGGTAGTTCGTCGGAAAAGTCGAATTACTCGTACATTATAGCTTTTTCGCACTCCCAAACTTCTGTAAATAAAAGAGAAGGGCCCTATATAACGCATGGAAATAGCAAATAGCAACAGATTATTCAAAATTTGTCAAAATCCTACATTTTACGACGTTCTCTCCAGATGTGATCAGTCACGTAACACGTGGAGCGAGCCTGGACACCAAGCAGAAAACACTCCGAACACAGCAAGCTTTCGTTCCGAGTGCACAACCACGTGTACTAGTATCCTTCCGCAAGGAACTGGGTCATTCTTGTGTCGAAAATGTAGTTCCTAGCCATTTCGGGAATGCAGGAACTTACACATTGCCGATAGGCACGTAACATGAAAAATTGGACACCATTCCGCTACAGAAACTTCAAACTCAAATTTCTTTCGTGATAATAAACATACGAAGTTCTGCGTTTCCACATGTGTTCAACGCACATGTGCGCGTGTGTTGGCACTATGTGTGTCAATATAATGTATTCCTCCGCCGAAGTTGCCGATGCGAAAAGACGTGTTTGTGTCTGGACACCAAGCGTTACGAGGCTGATGCAGATGAAAACAGATTGAGATTTCGGTGAAAGATTTCTTTTGGGGCACTTTGCAAATAATAATAAAGTAGATAATGTTTAAAAGACGCCTTGTAATGTGTATTTTGCCTTCAAAGATCGACAGTTTCAATGCACAGCACTTTTCCAAGACCGAGCTATGGCCATGTCACAAACCAGCGCGCCATTTTGGGCCCAGTTTTCGTACAAAAGTGAAAACAAAATACTGAAAAGTCATTTTTTAAAACTCCATTTTATTTTTATTATCTCTTTCACCAATTTCAAACAAAATGAGCAATAAATAATAAAATTATACAGTAGTAGAAGTATTTTAAGAGGGGTCCAAAATTGTCACTGTGCTGAGGACCAGTTTCTGAGACAGACCCCTATGCAAGTGTCCCCTAAGATTCTTGGTTAAGTCCATGCCTCTGACTAGTGTATGTTCTGAAGGTGTTTTGATGATAACTTTCAGCTGCTGAAAGCCTGGGTACAGAGAGTGACATTTTGCATGATGAAAGCACAATGCAGCTTCACTAGAGATGAGCAGGAACCTTAGCCCAATGGCCCTCTGACTGCCATGGGGTTCTCCCACTTTGTGAAAAATAGCAGAGCTCTGACAGTCAAACAAGAACCTTCCAGTGTCATGGGAGATTATCACATGTTGACCTCAAAGAGATAAGGCTAGATGCCTTCCAAAAAAATCTTCTCACAAATTGCAAAAGCACCTTTCTGCACCAGCCATGTGGTCACAACAAAGAAGCGCCAAGCACCACTGTCCAGTATAACTGCACCAAAACTCTTAACGCAATAACGGCCTCAGAAATTTAAAACTGCCTGGACCTGAGACGTTTATAGTTATTACCTGCTAATGTGAGTAAGCCTATATTTGTAATTTGGGCAAAATGCTCAATCCTGTTATTCATATATAATGTAAATGAATAGCCCCCCCCCCCCCCAGGTTTGGGGTAAACCCACTGCTACTCCTTACAAGTTTCATAAAAGGTGAATGACTAGGGAAATCCAGGCTTGACTTACTCTAATCTGCTTAAGAGGTTTTCATGGCCAATGGGCTGGCTTTACATTTAACCTACAAAGGCTGACTGGCAGTGAAACTACATTCATTCAATTCATGAAGGAAGGTTCGAAGATAAATGAAAGGCATTATAAATATAATGTTGCACATGTCAATAAACAGAATTCAGTAAGGTACAATACTTACAATCTTGTCAATATTTGTGAGACAAGTATTTTATTATATTCTCTACATTCCGTCTACCCAACCACATGTATACTTGTTTAACACCAGCCACATGACATATGTCAATATTTCTTAGGAAATCTACTGGGGGTTAAAGGGGGGATCCATGGAATAGACATGCTAGCGTACGAAACACCAAACTCTGCAGAGTACAGTAGTCTTTGTGTATTGGTGTTAGAATGGATCCAACATGTTTCCCTTAGCGATTTGTGATAGGCGAATACCTGGGAGAATCAGACTTGACTTGCTCCTTACTCTAACCAGCTATTAATTTCGTGAGCAGTGGCCTTACATAGCCATCAAAGGTTGAGAGGCAGTAAAACATTAATTCACTCATCCATTGTGCGTGCGTTCATCTCTCTCTCTCTCTCTCTCTCACCTCCCTTGTCTAAAGACAGTGTGAGCGCCGAAATATCTCAGTGACAGTCAGTCATACGACTTCCACATCACAAAATGGCAATAATCAGGAATGATAATACGCGAAACGTCAAACAGCACACGCCGATTGATGTAAAACGTAGAAGAACGCGCAACATAATGACTGCCACGATAACATGTGCCTAACGGAGACTGCTGTGTTCGCCACGTGAACAGTCGACTAAACCTTTCACAACGACACGCGAGTTGCGATAAACAGTCCTCTGCCATTCAATATACCTTACCTTTTGGCGTTCGTTTTCAAATGTTAGTACCCGAATCCGTCTCTTAACAGATCTCTCTTAACTCGTATTCCTCTAACGAGCACGCCTGAACCTCTGCGGAACGCAAGCAATATGGCGGGATTTGGCCTCTGGTGACAGAGCACGTCCGGGTAGGAAAACGTCATATCCGGGCAACAACCCTGCATGGAGAGGGAAGGAGAGAGAGAGAGAGCAAAACAAAGCGGACTACAAGTACAAGTCTCGGGTCTTCATTCTGTGGTTGCTGTCTTTACATGTACCTAGAGTTCGGAAACGAAGTATGGACACCCAAACTGGAAAGAGACAACAACCAAAAACTCGTTAAGGGAATACAGAGGAGGGCCACAAAAATAATTCCGGGATTGAAGGATCTCACATGTAGGACAAAGACTTGTCAAGATGAAGCTCCCTAGTCTGTGCTACAGAAGAACTAGAGGCGACCTAATAGAAATGTACAAGTATACGCACGGCATGTACCAGATAGGAGAGAATCTGTTATCCTACGAGGACAATTAGAGTGTTACAAGAGGTCACGCCTACAAGCTTAAGCAAAACCGATGCAACACGACACTACGACAGCATTTCTTCACCCAGCGAGTTATAAACATGAGGAACACCCTCCCAAACAGTGTAGCTGAGGCAACGAGCCTGAACTCTTACAAGAACAGAGTGGACAAGCATAGATATACAAGGATATATATGTTCAAGCTGGAAGAACCACTGGCGTAGATGCTGCACAGCAATTAGGCTTTTTTTTTTCACAAGTGAAATAGACTAAGCCTGGTCAGAAGACTAGTATCCATAAGAACAATGAAAATACAGCCAGAGAGCCACCATAATCGGCGACAGGCCCTGGACGCCTAAGCAAGCCGAAGAATCTACTCTACTCATGTGCTCCCTTGTCTCATATCCCCCTCCTTCTTCCACTGTATATACACTTAGCCTTCACACACACACACACACACACACACACACACACACACACACACACACACACACACACACACACACACACACACTCACACACACACACACGGGCACCCCCTGTGGGTTAGGGGTAAGAATGGACCCACCACGCCACATCATGAGATTCGTAAAAGGCGATTGATTAGATATCGTGACCTGACCTGCTTACACTCTATAAATAGCTATAGTGATTTAATGACATACATATAGCCTAGCCTGAATTATTATAATTAATTTTTTTTAAAAGTGTTTAATCATCACCATTAACACCACTCTTCCCCTCCCCCCAAGCGATTTGAAAATGGAGACTCCACTTGCTCTTGCTTCAACCAGCTGACTATTTTGTAGTCAGTGGTCTTACATAAACCTACAAAGGCTGAGTGAGGCCTGTAGGCCATAAAACTTCACACACACTCTCTCTCTCTCTCTCTCTCTCTCTCTCTCTCTCTCTCTCTCTCTCTCTCTCTCTCTCTCTCTCTCTCTCTCTCTCTTTCCCTCTCTCTTTCTCTTTCAATTGTCGAAGGCATCAACTAAACCCTTGTTTATGTCATTGTTATTATATTGTCCATATATATCACTGCCTACTGTTGTACATTGATATACTACTTGATACTTATTATTATCTTTTTCTGTTTCTTTCTCTCCACCCCCCCCCCCCCCCCCCCTCCCCCATTTATCTAGGATTGTCTATTCATTCTTTAGGAGCAAGGACAATTTGTAAGTTAGGCAGAAAAAATTAATGCCCAAATTTCCGTCCTTGATAAATAAAGAATCAATCTCTCTCTCTCTCTCTCTCTCTCTCTCTCTCTCTCTCTCTCTCTCTCTCTCTCTCTCTCTCTCTCTCTCTCTCTCTCTCTCTCTCTCTCTCTCTCTCTCTCTCTCTCTCTCTCTCTCTCTCTCTCTCTCTCTCTCTCTCTCTCTCTCTCTCTCTCTGTGTGCGTGCCTCTGTGTGACCGAGTGCTTGTGTGTGTGTGCGTGTGTGTGTGTGTGTGTGTGTGTGTGTACGTGTGTGTGTGTGTACGTGTGTGTGTGTACGTGTGTGTGTGTGTGTGTGTGTGTACGTACGTGTGTGTGTGTGTACGTGCGTGTGTGTGTGTGTGTGTGTGTGCGCGCGAGCACGCGCGTGTGAGACATTCGGGTGCGCAGGCGTTCAAATACGCGTACGTGCTACACGAAGAACGTGATAATTATCGCTGAGACTGGGAGAAGGAAACACCATGGCATGACTGTGCAATTAATACCGACAATGGACTGCGGTTGTCTCCCACTCACACGCGTCCCACAGCATCACCAGCACAATCATTAAAACAAGTGCTCCTAAAAGATAACAAAAATCCGGAACGAGTGCACGCCACAACTTACCTTGAGTTGAATAGATGAACTATTCGGACGTCGCCTTTCCACACAGCAGACCAGCTAGTCAAAATGGCGGGTGCATGCAGAGCACAGTCGGCAGCATACTCCGTCGCCGCGTCCAGCTACAACTGACCAACGGCGAGCAAGGCTGAGTCCGCCCCCATTGTAGGTCAAAAGCAGGTCAACCATTCAGCTTGCTTTCCAACTATCTTCCAGTCGAGTCGATATTCGCTAGTGGTCAACAGCTAGGGTGACCCTCTTTCAGTGTAATTTCAATAAAGATGATGTTCAAAAAATGATTTCGACTTGTTGTTTTTGAGAAGTTAATATAATAGAGAAGCGGCACAAACAAGGGTTTTACAATGCTATGTTTACAAATGACGATATTCTTGAATAAAAGACTAAACTGTGTTCAAAATGGCGCTTGTTTTTGTGACATCGGACACCTGCACCAGAACAAGTTGAAATTGTGTAAATTGTACTAATTAACTAAATGGGAATAATGGTGGTCCTGTAGTCTTAACAAATGATAGAACACTCATTTGAAACACTTTGTAAATCATCGTTTTAAAAATAGAGTTTGTAAACTGAAAAAGAAAATAGCGGTAACCGTGTTACACGGCGCGTGTCCCCTCGGTCGGTATTCAAGATTTGCTTGTCTCAATCCTCAGACAAGACCCAGCCCAGTGTACGGCAAAATGATTGAAAGTCCACATTACAACAATCGTTTTAATGATCAAAAGGACTGATATTTTATTAAATAGGCTCTCCTTTGATGAAAATAGTAGGCTAAGTCGTGTCCCGTGTACGGCAGTGACCTCCAAACTTTGAAAATCCCCCACGGACAAAAATATACAGATTTCCCGCTTGAAATGACGATGGACGTTCGACCCCGAGTCGTGCACATAAATTCATGACATTTTTACACACCAATGACCAAATATGGATGTACTGGGGCCCAAAAACAGTGACGTGTCCCATTTGTGCGCTATCGGAAACGCTGTTACCGCGCGCATCGAAATCGCAAGTAGCGACTACGCGGTTGGATTTCGATCGACTTTTCGTCGTTGTGGCTAATATTCTTGTTCCCATCAACATTCAAAGGTAAGACACATTGATTTTACAACACCCATCTTTGTTTTTTGAATACATTTGTCACCTAATTATCCAATACGATTAGATTTTTCCTACGATTGTGTCTCGACTTCGTTTACTTTGCCTGTGTCCCGTGAACTGCAGTTACCCTCGAACTCGCTTTTTTTAACACATTGGGGCGTGCAATCAAAATCCGTGGGTATCTACAAGTCGTTGGAGATCGGTTTTGTACAACTTAAGAGATTGCTTATGAAATCATGCATTGTTTTTATTGTTTAAAATTTATTTCGTGTCACTGGCTACATCGTTACTTGGGACTCGGGCGAGAGTGAATAAATGGTGTACTTGTAATGGTTGTGACCAGTGGATCCTTCTTTCATCTTTTTTAGCCAAACCATGGTTTTGATAGTTTGTAACATTGAATGGAATATTGGGAATTGTTTGTTTTGATAAAAAGGCAAGCAAAAAAACACAAAAACATGACATGACAGGGACATTCAGCTCTACTTGGTTACTTTGTTTCAAGAGACACGCTGTTGAGTGTCCATTGTAACTCTTGTTACCATCTTACTGTTCTCCTTAATTTAATTGGCATAACACCATTCCTATGTATATTTTCTTGTTCAATAGAGAAGTAAACCTTGAATTAAGCTTTCTAAACAAGCATTTTAATGTGTGTTTTGTAGGTTTTATGACAAAGCTGGAACATTGTTTCACGGGACACTTGAGGTAGTGTGGCCCTCTACGAAACATTCATCTGCAAACAATGGCTGAACGTTTCAAGAACACTGAATCTGATGCAGGTATGGTGTACACCTTTTTTATTTCATTGGTCAGTCAGGATTTTTTTCCTTACAAATTAATTAATGAAGAAAACTAATACATATTAAAGCCTGAAAAAAAGCATGGTGGATTTGAGTTAGTAAAAAGTTCCAAGCATTGTCCGCGGAGAAGCAAAAACAACATTCACCAAAAGAGACTAATGGTCTGCTGGGGGAGGGGAAAAAAGGTCCTATTTCGATTCATAAGTGTGCGGGTGTAAATGGTTGCAATAATTGTTCTCTTTTTGAATTTGTTTTAGGTCAAGGCACCCAGACAACAATGAGGGTTTCAGAAAGGTTGTTTCGAAAAAGGGTGGTTCAACCACCTTCGACTCTGGTGTTCGCCTCCACCAGTTCTGCAACAGAAGATGGAATTTCACCTGCTGCCAAGAAAATGCGCCGCTACAGGGAAAAGCTGAAAGAAAAGGGGGAGTATAAACAATATTGCGAAAGACAAGCCCAACTAGCCAAAACATCAAGGGCAAATCAGAGTGAAGAGAAGAAAACGAAGAGCGGGAGAAGACACGACTCCGTGTTAAAAAATGTTGGGAGAAAAATAAAACTCTAGGGGAGCCACTAAATCGAAAGCTGCCACAGACAAGATCAGCAATGGAAGTCGCAAGAACGAAAGAAAGGGAAAGAAAACGAAAGTATCGGGCAAGTTTGACACCTCAAAAGAAAGTGGCTGTGAACGCAAAGAGAAGACGACAAGCAGCGGAAAAGAGACAACATCAAGCTCAAGCAACTGAACAACATCAAGCTCAAGCAACTGAACAACATCAAGCTCAAGCAACTGAACAACAACAAGCTCAAGCAACTGAACAACAACAAGCTCAAGCAACTGAACAACAACAAGTTCAAGCAACTGAGCAACAACAAGCTCAAGCAACTGAACAACAACAAGCTCAAGCAACTGAACAACAACAAGTTCAAGCAACTGAGCAACAACAAGCTCAAGCAACTGAACAACAACAAGTTCAAGCAACTGAACAACAACAAGCTCAAGCAACTGAGCAACAACAAGCTCAAGCAACTGAACAACAACAAGTTCAAGCAACTGAACAACAACAAGCTCAAGCAACTGAACAACAACAAGCTCAAGCAACTGAACAACAACAAGCTCCAGCAACTGAGCAACAACAAGCTCCAGCAACTGAGCAACAACAAGCTCCAGCAACTGAACAACATATGGGACAACAGCAACAAGCAACTGAACAACCTATGCAAAGTTTTCATGGCTACAGCAAAAAGAGCACAAGGGCAAAAGCATTGTCTAGAGCAAAATCAAAAATGCCTCACTCCCCTCACAAGTATGCTGAGGTTGCTGAACAACTTCTCAACACCAAATCTCCCCGGAAAAAAGCAGCTCTTGAGAGAAAAGGGTTGGCTCCCTTTAACCTCAGAATCACCATCACTGCTCGAGAGAACTACCACAGAGATATGCTAAGGGCATTCGAAGAAGACAACAAAAGCCGGAAGACTACCACTTTGAATTCCAAAGCTGCATATTGCCGCTTCTTCCTGAAAAGCAACCCAGGGATGAAACTTGCCGACTTCAGGAGAGAGTTAA
Source organism: Theodoxus fluviatilis (assembly GCA_034096865.1). Classification (NCBI taxonomy): domain Eukaryota; kingdom Metazoa; phylum Mollusca; class Gastropoda; order Cycloneritida; family Neritidae; genus Theodoxus; species Theodoxus fluviatilis. The sequence goes on from JAWQFJ010002243.1 coordinate 32,669, forward strand.
ACGTCAGCTGGCGGTACCGGCAGAAGTTGCTGATCAATCTGGACAAACCGGACAAACCAGCCCGAAAAAAACGATCAGGTGCCTTGTCTCCTGAAACTGAGCAGTCCATCAAGGACTTTTTTAACAGAGGGGACATCAGCAGGGAGGAGCCCTCAGCAAGGAACGTGAGCGCTAAGGATGGCCAACCAAGGCGTTACATGTGCAAAACTCTGAAGGAGGCCTGGCAACAGTTTCTGGTGGAGACTTCAACCACGATCTCGTACTCCAAATTTTGCAAATACAGACCGAAGACAACAAAAACTGTGGAAAAGGACACCTTCAAGACCTGTTGCTGTGAGTATTGTGAAAATGTCACATTGAAGCGAAAGGCAATCAACCCCATTCTACAGGCAAATGGGTTTCGCGACAGGCTCCTTGGGACAAAATATGGGATCGTCAACATGACATGCTGTCCGCCCGATCAGAACTTAGGCTTACACAAAAAAGCCTGCATCGACCGTCAGTGCCCTGACTGTGGAGTAGAAAAAGTCCACAAAGCTATGGAGCCTATCCTTCAGTCCATCAAAGACAAGCCTTGCATCTGGCAAGAATGGAAGTCCATGCTTCAAACATACACGAACAAGAAGGGGGAAGAGGTCACAGGCAACAAACAGACCCTGGCAAAGATAGAGGGAACCTTTGGTCAGCTTGTTGAAGCTCTGGAAAAGGACCTGCAGACCTTTGCCTGGCACATGGCTAACTTCCAGTGGCAGCAACAGCAATTTGATCACTTGGCCAGAGATGTGCCAGAGGGATATCTGGTGATGGTGATGGACTTTGGCGAAAATTTTATCTGCCATTATCAGGACGAAGCATAGGGTGAGCATTGGACGAGAAAGCAAGTCACAGTGCATCCTGTTGTCACATTTCACAGACGCCCGGACCACCCTGATGACATCATCCAAGAAACCTTTTGTTTCATTTCTAATGATCTGAGACATGACTGTCATGCTGTGCAGCACTTTCAACTGGAAGTACTGCATTCTCTGCTTGACCGGGGCCTCGACAAAAAGACGGTCATACATTTCAGCGACGGCGCACCCAGCCAGTACAAGGGCAAGACAAATTTTGTCGACGTTTCCTTCGCAGAGGAAGACACAGGCATCCTTACAGAAAAACACTTCTTCGACAGTCGCCATGGGAAAGGTCCATGTGACAGAGAAATAGGGGTGGTGAAACGAATGGCTCGGTTGGCTGTCTTGCGAAGAAAATGCGTCATCGCCAACGCCCAGGACCTCTACGACTATGGCTGTAGTTACCTAACGAAGCCAGGGGATGGCTCTCACTCTCACATGATGCGGCAGTTCAGGTTTGTTGGAGAAGGCACCATGAACCGAGAGAGACCAGACAGGACTGAGGGCAAAAGCATTCCAGGCACCAGGAAGCTACATTGTGTTCGAGGCTTGTCACCCTTCGTCATCATGTACCAAGAGAGGTCCTGTTTCTGCAAAGCGTGTTTGACAGGAGAAGGCAACTGCCCCAACAGCGCATTTGTTGGAGCATGGAAGAAAGTGTCGCTGAAAGTGAAAAGGAGAAAGGGTAAGTGTTTTGATGTGGTCCCCCCCCCCCCCCCCCCCCCTCCCCTAATTAACTATTACCGAGAAGTTAATTAAAACAAGAAATAATAATAATAATAAAATAAAGAATAAAAAATAAAATAAATTAAAATGAAATAAATGATAATTGTCGCGTGATGCGACGGTTGGTGTGATTAGGGATAAATGATTGGGGGGTGATTAATTACGGTGACACCGTATTCTTTAAAATAACGGTTAGGGTTATGGCTCAATATAGTTTGAGCGGGAAAACCTCAGCTAGGCGTGTGCTGGGAGAGTGAACGTTTTGTAAGGGGATTACCTATTGACCTGGCACGGGCTGGAGGTCAGAAAAATTTAGCACTCTGATTGGGTGCGCTCTACCGCGGCGGAGGATTCTTGATTCGGGCGACGCGGTTTGAGCAGACGGGTCATCACTTTAGATGAGAGAGGACGTGCTGTCCTGACGTTGCGGTTGCAGCGTGTGGTGCCTTCCAGAGGCGAGAGGACGTGCTGTCCTGACGTTGCGGTTGCAGCGTGTGGTGCCTTCCAGAGGCGAGAGGACGTGTGGGCGAAGAGCTCTGCAACCTGAGGCTACAGGGGGTCTGAGGCGAAGTTGGTCTTCGCAATTTTCTTGCCTGGGTGGCTAGGCCAGCCAGCCAAGGAAGCTTCAGGGAATTAGACTTGTACTGGACGTGGAGAAGTGCCGGCGTTTTCACAGCCTTGGTTGGGGTAAGGACAAAATCTTGTATCGCTCGTTTTGCCATGTGGGAAAGTGACCGGTTGAAATGTCAGTGGGTAGAATTCAATTATTGGGACGTATAAGTCAGCTTGAAAGTAAGGGATTCGTTTCTTGGGTAGAAATGGTTAAACTTCTTTTATATTGGATTGTAAATTCGTGTAATTTCGTTTTGATGTTAGGATGATTTAAACGAAATGTTTCTCGCGGGAGGGAAGCGAGGAGGGGATTTTTCGGAACACGTGGGTTAAGGGCGGTCGCCCTATTTCTAACTAAATTCAATGAAAGAATTTGTGAGGGAAAAGAAATAGTAGCTTATTATTCCGGGTCGATATGTTACAGGCTTTTTAAGGTAGCTGAGTTTTATGGATGGCGAACGCTCTGACTTGGATGGTGGTGGATGGTGGACTTGGACGCTGCTGTCTACCCTGAGCTTCTGAGGGCTCTACTTTCCAGCACTGGGTGGGATACCAGTGCGAGTCGACGGACTGTTTCTTCAAGTGCACTGGGGTGTGCTGTTTCCTCAACGTTGGTGTCCAGATTTGCAAGTACTTCTCGTGTAGTGAACGGTCTAGTGGAGATAGACTGTAATTCCAAGGTTGTGGGTAGTCTAACTCTGGGACTAGAGTGGGACACTTCTGGGAGTGGACTGTGGAATTCCGGGGGAAGGAATTCGAACTCGGACAGGGAAGCCCGGGGTTAAGGTGGTCGAACTTATGTACTTTCATGCCCGCAGGGTGGTGAAGAGTGCTATAGTGGGTCGCTACGGAGGACATGCGACGGTGCAGTGTGTAGTGTGATTTGATTCACTAGGTTTGGATGACGCGTTACACACTGTGACAGACTTGGACTCGATCGTTGGATAGCCTTACTGGTGTTTGAGAATTTGCTTTGAATGGGCGTGTAGGTTGTATTCTTGGATCCATGGGTGGAGCCAAGAGCTGGTAAGAGCATGCTTTTCCCCTATTCATTTTCTCTGGTTGCTCGCCTGTGCTGTTGTTTAGCGTGGGGACGCGTCTGATTGGTTGGAGCGGGAGGGAGAGAGAACGGTGAGCGGAAGCCGGGAAGGCGGGGTTGTTGTGGTAAGTGCATAACCTTTGGGCCTGGGGTCAAGCCAGGCTGGAGTTGACTTTCGCCCGGAGCGAGGCGTGAGTGACAAGGGGGCGTGGCTTCGGGGTTGTTGACATCCGAGCATGGTATAGCTTGGGGTCAGGTCATGTTCACTTTCCCAGTGGAGGAGTGAATACTTGGGTGGAACCTTTGTATGGACTTTGATGCTCCTCAACTTTGGGATTGCTGAGGATTGAAGGGGGAGTTTTTCGTGTTGACATTTTTGTTTGTTGACAGGGCTTTTTGGAGGACTTAGCGAGTCGGGAGAAGGGGTGGTGTACATATACTTCTCGGTTTGGAAGTGATTGGGGTAAACTTTATTAGTGGAGATTATTACAGTTCAGGCCAGGACGGTCCGAACGAACGGTGGAAGAGCGGGGTTTTTGGGAAGAATTTAAAGGGTATTTTTCTCTGTTTTGGGTGGAACTGGAGTTGAGAAGGAGATTGTGTTTTCCTGCATCACAGTGTCAACTTTAAGCACGTTACCGGTAACGTTGTTGTTTGTTGCTTGTGACCTTTTTCTTGCAAGTGTCGAGATTTGGGAACCTTTGCTTGAGGGTAGTTGTAGTTGTTGTTTACTTTTCTCTGTTTACAGCGGAAGCGGCGCCATCTTGTTTCCGCTGGGCTGAGGTTGTGTTATTGTTTTGAATTTGACCTTTACTTTGTTGAACGCTGCGGGCGTTCATCCCTCACTGCTTCGGGCAGGAAGGGGAAGGTTTTGTGCTTGATTAAACTGTTATTTTATACCAGATTCAGTGGTTCTTTTCTCACTTGTTGTGCTGACATTGTTTGATTGTATGTGGTGTCTCCCAAGGTGTGGCAGTTAAGTTTAATTGTAAACTCTAGAGTGTCAAATGGCTCTCACCTTCAGGGCGATTACATCGTTCCTGAAGGATTGAGGGTGTAGCATCGCAAATCTACATTATAGCTATTAGACACCGCGACAATAATATTAAAATAAAAAAGAATTAAAATAAGGCAAAGTCATATATGAGTGTGGCCAATTTTCTGAATTTTAATGTTTTAACTTAAGTTATATCTTGCAATTTTGGTGCTATTTTACAGAAGCTGCTGCCCCAGCAACTGAAAATGACCCGCTGGATGATGACGGACCAGTGGAAACCGCAGCTGAAGGACATGCCCAGCCAGGAGCTGCCCTGCCAGGAGATGAATGGAGTGCTTTGAACAGCAGGTAAATGCTATTACATAATATTATACAAAACCATGCACACATATCTACAATGCCATGGCCCCAAAACCAGGTGTTTCTCAATGGGGGAAACACCACAGCCCCAGAATAATTGGTCTGCTTCAACTGTTTCATTCATAGCTTTTCTTTAATCTTGATCTGCTTTTGTGTTGCAGAAATCCAAAAGTTGACGACTTCGTCAAGGCGGTGTTCCAGTGCA
>JAWQFJ010002243.1:42500-63143 GCA_034096865.1 Theodoxus fluviatilis
GTGACGGCCAAGAAAACGTCCTGGTGATGACCGATGTTTTCAGCAAATTCACCCAGGCCATCCCCACCCGCAACCAAGAGGCGCATACTGTGGTGAAGATTCTTGTGAAAGACTGGTTCCAGCGGTTTGGTGTTCCAGAGCAGATACACAGCGACCAAGGCCGTGACTTTGAATCACGTCTTGTTAAAGAACTATGTGACACTTGCGGCATCACCAAGTCACATACCACCCCATACCATCCTGAAGGGAACGGCCAGTGTGAGAGGTTTAACCGCACCTTGCACGGCTTGCTCCGATCGCTAGACCAAGAGCAAAAGAGGAAGTGGCCACACCATCTCCCGGATTTGGTGCAAGCGTACAACATCACCCCGCATGCGCCCACGGGGTTCTCCCCCCACTTCCTGCTCTTTGGACAAGAAGCCCGTCTGCCAGTGGACAATCTGCTGGGCTGGTCAATGCCAACTGCCGCCGGGGCAGTGGACTGGGTCCGCCAGCATCATCAGCGTCTCATCAATGCCCACAAGCGGGCACATAAGCAACTTGTCCGTGCAGCCAAGGAGCGCATTCGCCTGACGGACACGCAGGCGGCTGATCACCCGCTGCACATCGGATACTTTGTGTACGTCAGGAACCGTGTCCCAGAGGCGCGTTCAGGAGGCGCAGAGTACTCGGTGAGTTCCCGCGAGGTCTCGGTGAGCTGAATCTGCGCCTCCTGAACGGCAACGGAACAAGTGTGATCGCGCCAAGATGGCGTCCAATGCTGACTTCGACTACCCACCGTCGTAAAAGCGTAATCTTCGAGGTGGCAATGCTCGAATTGGCTTCTGAATCGGTTGCACCGTTCGCCTCGTTACAGTGACACTCAGTTCAAATGTCATTTTCGGATGAACCGCACATCTGTTCAGGTAAACAAGTTTCTTCATCATAACTTCTGCTTGTTCTTCGTTGTCGCACTCGTGATGAAAGCAGTAACATAAAAATTATCGTCTGCACAGGCGTGCAACCCCATTGATCTATAAATTTATATATGTATATTCCTGTTGCTCGTGACCCTCGTCTGTCTACAATGATCAAAGACGCTACATGGAAGGAGGGGACCGGTTGAAGTGTGTCGACTACGAAGACAACTGTCAAACACTGGACAAGGGACGTAATCATGATTGGACGCTGCTTTGTTACTTCCCTTTACGGTGGCGCTAGCCGGCTGATGGACAGTTTTCGTAATAAATTGACTCTGGTGAGAACCCAAACGAACAGAGCGATGATTCTTACCTGTCGTTACTCTTTCGTACACATCATCCGGCACCAGGATGGTGTAACTTCGGCCCAGGTTGGGGTCGGCAAGGTTTACTCTCACGAGCACGCACGGCATTGTATCAGTGGAAGCCATTTTGGATTTCAAGGCGGGCAAGCTCAAAAATGGGATCGCGGTCACATCGCGAGGGCTCGGCGAGCTCAGCCGTTCATGAGGGAAGGCTTGGCGGGACCCCGCGGGACCCCGCGATAACTCGCCCTCCTGAACGCGCCTCAGGGCTCAACCAAACACTGTACATAAAGAAGACGTGGAACTTGCGAAGAAAATGCGAAAAAGTGTTTGTGGGTTATCGTCCCTAGTCACATGCTGGCGGCGAAAACAAAATGGCCGATCGCGTGCGAGGCGGTGGTGATTTTTGCTCGGCTCTTGGTTGCAAGAACGCCCGTTACAAACAGAGCTGCTTCGGGAAAACTTTCCACAAGTTCCCTAAAGAAGAAAAAAGGTGGGTTGTGCAGTGATTATTTCATCAGGTTTACCTTCTTCAGAATGAGAATGCAATGGCTCGAGTCAACTAACTCAGTAGACTAGATCTACAGCGTCAGCGAGTACTTACGACTGTGAGTGTGAGTCAGCAGTCAGTACAAAACAACAGTTTACACTTGATGACAAACTACCCGTGGGCATATTTGCTGAATCCTTTATCAAACCTTGCTTACGGGAAAACTACAGTACAAAGGTACATCACTCATCCGTTTTGCGTTTAGGCAGAGCGTTAGATTTAGAATGGATGCCATTTCACAAGCTGACAAGGCGATTCCTTTCAATCATAATCATGCCCGTGTGATCAGATTGTCAATGATTGTGATCACAATTACGTACGTACACAATGAAATAACACAATTTTGCAAAGCATGTTTTTATCTTCTCCTGTTTGTACTGGTGTATCCGTAAGCGATTTTGGGCTGGGGGTGTTTCTTGGGCAAGCTAGAATTTTTCGGTTTCGAAGACAAGTCGGAACTCTATTGTTGGCCCTAAATCCTCTCTCTCAGTGACCATTGTGATTTATATATAATTTTTTCTTTCTTCTTGTTTTGTTTTAGGAATTTGGGATCCAGAATTTCTTTTGTATGCGAGCTATTTTGCCATTTATGCCTGTCCAATCCTGGCAGAGATGGGAACGCATGTTACCAAGGAGCCGAAGGAGAGTCAATGAGATGAGAGAATGTGATAAACAATTGCCAACTCTCTCCGTACAAAAACAAGCTCTGAAAATTAAAAATATAAAAATTATGATCAAAATTAAATAGTATCATCCCTGGTGTGTTGTTTGTGATGTACCTTTTAGTCTGTTTACATTAACATAGGCACAAAAAAAGAGGTCGGTCGGCTTTTCTTAATTTTTTTTTATAACCATCTTTTTAACTTATTTTGCGAAAAAACAGGAACAAAATTGATTTTTTTTTCTTTTTCTTTTTCTCCAAATGCCAGAAAAAAAGTCTAGGATCGGCGGGGACAAAATAGGGTTGGTCGGGATACCGTAAACAGACTATTTTGTTTTGTTTTGTCTAAGCAATGACTAACTAACTTTCTTTAGGGTCTGACATCGTATATACTATACAATTTTTGGGGTATTAACTAAATACATGTATACAGTTTTTGATTCCTTTTATACTATTTCACAAATTAGCCGCCCCCCCCCCCTTTTTTTTTAGTCTGCCCTAGGGGCGGGAGATCTCCTAATTTCGGTTTCTAGGGTCACCTTATGCTTCCCCCATGAGCTGAGAACTTAATTTAAAATGGGCCTCGATTTTATTTATTTGTATTTTGTAATTGTGCCTTTGTCCAGTCACATGATTTCACTTTGTACTTAAAAACTTGGCACTGTCATCATTTATTGCTATTTATTGTTCAGTTGTGCAGTATTTATTGCTATTGGGCATCAGTTGTTCTGTTGCCCTCTTTCGAATGAGCCATGCATGCATTATGGATGTGTTTAGCGAATTGGGATACCTCAAGCAATGTAAAAAAGAAACAATGTGAAGCAAACATATAGCACCAAATAAAATAACCGAATCAGAATGGAAACTTCTTCAGTGTATGTGTGTGTGTGTGTGTGTGTGTGTGTGTGTGTGTGTGTTTGCTGTTTTAAATACCGAAAATGTGAAAATAAAGCAAGTCACAACATGAGAAAGATCGACTGTACTAGTCATAACAAAGCAGGAGACGGCCTGGTCAGCATGCAGCAAAGGGGAATAACTCATATTTAGCCATTCTCATTTCTAAGCATGCCCAATGAGGAAGTTATCCTTCTTCCCATTGTAGNNNACAGAGAGCTGCACATTGGAGGTTTCATTTTTCTATGAAATTATGATACAATGGATAATGATACAACAGTACGAAGCTTTGATAAAAGTATGCCTGATCAAATCAGATGTGCAGACAAAGGTACAGATGCTGCAGAAGGGGCAAGCAAAGACAGAGACCAATGTTACACACCAACAGCCAAAGGTACAGATGTTGCAGAAGGGGCAAGCAATTAGACAACGTTACACACCAACAGCCAAAGGTACAGATGCTGCAGAAGGGGCAAGCAAAGACAGAGACCAATGTTACACACCAACAGACAAAGGTACAGATGTTGCAGAAGGGGCAAGCAATTAGACAACGTTACACACCAACAGCCAAAGGTACAGATGCTGCAGAAGGGGCAAGCAAAGACAGAGACCAAGGTTACACACCAACAGACAAAGGTACAGATGCTGCAGAAGGGGCAAGCAAAGACAGAGACCAACGTTACACACCAACAGACAAAGGTACAGATGCTGCAGAAGGGGCAAGCAAAGACAGAGACCAATGTTACACACCAACAGACAAAGGTACAGATGCTGCAGAAGGGGCAAGCAAAGACAGAGACCAATGTTACACACCAACAGACAAAGGTACAGATGCTGCAGAAGGGGCAAGCAAAGACAGAGACCAACGTTACACACCAACAGACAAAGGTACAGATGCTGCAGAAGGGGCAAGCAAAGACAGAGACCAATGTTACACACCAACAGACAAAGGTACAGATGCTGCAGAAGGGGCAAGCAAAGACAGAGACCAATGTTACACACCAACAGACAAAGGTACAGATGTTGCAGAAGGGGCAAGCAATTAGACAACGTTACACACCAACAGCCAAAGGTACAGATGCTGCAGAAGGGGCAAGCAAAGACAGAGACCAAGGTTACACACCAACAGACAAAGGTACAGATGCTGCAGAAGGGGCAAGCAAAGACAGAGACCAACGTTACACACCAACAGACAAAGGTACAGATGCTGCAGAAGGGGCAAGCAAAGACAGAGACCAATGTTACACACCAACAGACAAAGGTACAGATGCTGCAGAAGGGGCAAGCAAAGACAGAGACCAAGGTTACACACCAACAGACAAAGGTACAGATGCTGCAGAAGGGGCAAGCAAAGACAGAGACCAATGTTACACACCAACAGACAAAGGTACAGATGCTGCAGAAGGGGCAAGCAAAGACAGAGACCAAGGTTACACACCAACAGACAAAGGTACAGATGTTGCAGAAGGGGCAATCAAAGACAGAGACCAAGGTTACACACCAACAGACAAAGGTACAGATGCTGCAGAAGGGGCAAGCAAAGACAGAGACCAACGTTACACACCAACAGACAAAGGTACAGATGCTGCAGAAGGGGCAAGCAAAGACAGAGACCAACGTTACACACCAACAGCCAAAGGTACAGATGCTGCAGAAGGGGCAAGCAAAGACAGAGACCAATGTTACACACCAACAGACAAAGGTACAGATGCTGCAGAAGGGGCAAGCAAAGACAGAGACCAACGTTACACACCAACAGACAAAGGTACAGATGCTGCAGAAGGGGCAAGCAAAGACAGAGACCAATGTTACACACCAACAGACAAAGGTACAGATGCTGCAGAAGGGGCAAGCAAAGACAGAGACCAAGGTTACACACCAACAGACAAAGGTACAGATGCTGCAGAAGGGGCAAGCAAAGACAGAGACCAATGTTACACACCAACAGACAAAGGTACAGATGCTGCAGAAGGGGCAAGCAAAGACAGAGACCAAGGTTACACACCAACAGACAAAGGTACAGATGTTGCAGAAGGGGCAATCAAAGACAGAGACCAAGGTTACACACCAACAGACAAAGGTACAGATGCTGCAGAAGGGGCAAGCAAAGACAGAGACCAACGTTACACACCAACAGACAAAGGTACAGATGCTGCAGAAGGGGCAAGCAAAGACAGAGACCAACGTTACACACCAACAGCCAAAGGTACAGATGCTGCAGAAGGGGCAAGCAAAGACAGAGACCAATGTTACACACCAACAGACAAAGGTACAGATGTTGCAGAAGGGGCAATCAAAGACAGAGACCAACGTTACACACCAACAGACAAAGGTACAGATGCTGCAGAAGGGGCAAGCAAAGACAGAGACCAATGTTACACACCAACAGACAAAGGTACAGATGCTGCAGAAGGGGCAAGCAAAGACAGAGACCAAGGTTACACACCAACAGACAAAGGTACAGATGCTGCAGAAGGGGCAAGCAAAGACAGAGACCAATGTTACACACCAACAGACAAAGGTACAGATGCTGCAGAAGGGGCAAGCAAAGACAGAGACCAATGTTACACACCAACAGACAAAGGTACAGATGCTGCAGAAGGGGCAAGCAAAGACAGAGACCAATGTTACACACCAACAGACAAAGGTACATATGCTGCAGAAGGGGCAAGCAAAGACAGAGACCAATGTTACACACCAACAGACAAAGGTACAGATGCTGCAGAAGGGGCAATCAAAGACAGAGACCAATGTTACACACCAACAGACCCCAGTACAAAGCTTTGATAAAAGTATGCCTGATCAAATCAGATGTGCAGACAAAGGTACAGATGCTGCAGAAGGGGCATGCAAAGACAGAGACCAATGTTACACACCAACAGACCCCAGTGCCCATCCTCCTCCATGGTAGTAGACCACAGCAGGAGACAACTTTGGTGCCGACTTTGGTTGGTAGATTCTCACTGGCACCCCCTCAAATGTAGTGTCAGTCACCTGCCCAGACAAAGCCAGGCAGCAAGAAAGGGTCAGCGATAGAGGTTGAGTATGCACTGAACAACGGACTCAATCATGATTAATTTCTGAAATACAAGCATAGATGCAATCTAAAATCAGATTCTCACTGGCACCCCCTCAAATGTGGTGTCAGTCACCTAGGATTAAAAAAATGAGTGCATGATATCATGACCAAAACATTCTAATAAATATACATATCAGATATATCAAGCTTACCATCATGCCTCCATGCATTCAATAAGTCTCCTTGGTTATATCATTCATGTAAATTAAATTGATATAGGCTAGAGACATCCTTTCAATTAAAAAACTGTACAACTTTCCCCAACAATTACTCTTGTGAAAGGTATTCAGATCATTTGTGCAAGATGCATGCATTAGTAACTTTTGCTCTAGTATGCATCTGTTGATTTTTTTTTTTAGCACAAATTATAAATATTTCATAGATAAAGGTCAAGGTGCTTTTCTAAAATTGTGACTTTGTACCTATTTATGGGTGGTCAAACCACACACTGTTAACCTCTGGTCATCAAGCCACTCTTATCACCTTCCAATACCATCTCAACTCCCTGAGGAGCATACAACCAGGCTGCACAACTCCCTGGGGAGCATACAACCAGGCTGCACAACTCCCTGGGGAGCATACAACCAGGCTGCACAACTCCCTGGGGAGCATACAACCAGGCTGCACAACTCCCTGGGGAGCATACAACCAGGCTGCACAACTCCCTGGGGAGCATACAACCAGGCTGCACAACTCCCTGGGGAGCATACAACCACGCTGCACAACTCCCTGGGGAGCATACAACCAAGCTGCACAACTCCCTGGGGAGCATACAACCAGGCTGCACAACTCCCTGGGAAGCATACAACCGGGCTGCAGATGAAGGGGCCAAAGTGAATGGGAAAAGCTTCCATAAACGGGCCACACTAGTGGACTGGTCCGAGGAGAGGGGTGTGGACAGATGGCCAAGCTGGCAGGCCATACAAGCTAATGAGCAACAGTAGTAAGTAGCAAGCAATCTTGGTTGGTCAATTCTCAGTGAATTTGCAGTGATTCATTCATAAAGTGATAAAATAATTTGACATTTTGAAAAACAAGAAGGTAAAAACACAGCCAATCAGATTTTGTGTTCCGCCAGTTTGTGTTTCCCGCCAGCTTGACTGTCTTTCTCATACCCCTCTCCTCGGATGAGTCCACTAGTGCGACCCATTTATAGAAGCTTTTCCATTAATCAAAACAATTTTCCAGTTCAGCCCTCACAGGTATCTGTTTTACTCCTGGGTGGGGAGAGACAATGAAAGTGAAGCTCCTTGCTAAGTATAAAACTCTGGGATATGTGCAGGTTTGAACATGGCAATCATTAGCCACAAGCAACCCAGGATAAGCACTTTAACCCATCAGTCCCAAAACATTTGCAAAACTTTATGTATGCATCTGTGCACATAGACTGCACATCTACCAGTACTACACAGGATAACACATGAACATGATGTCACATTTCTGCATCCTGTGTTATTTTTTGTTCATTGACTGTGCTAATAATCATGTACACACTAGTAACCAAAATTATTTTCACCTCCAGGTCCTGATAATCTTGAGATACAGGCCTCTTGAGGTAGTTCATCAGATATCGTTGAAAAGTCACATGGTTGGCAAGGCCAAGTTTCTCACCAACTCTTCCCTGGAAAAGGAGGAAACAAAAAAATCAAAGCTGGTCCATTTCAAATGGCATTCAGTTAGGGAAAAGCTTGTTTAAAACATAAAGCCCCATGCAACTGAGCTGTGCCCTCCCTTGCCACTCAGCCCCATACAACTGAGATGTGCCCTCCCTTGCCACTCAGCCCCATACAACTGAGCTGTTCCCCTACTTGCCACTCAGCCCCATACAACTGAGCTGTGCCCTCCCTTGCCACTCAGCCCCATACAACTGAGCTGTGCCCCTACTTGCCACTCAGCCCCATACAACTGAGCTGTGCCCTTCCTTGCCACTCAGCCCCATACAACTGAGCTGTGCCCTTCCTTGCCACTCAGCCCCATACAACTGAGCTGTGCCCTTCCTTGCCACTCAGCCCCATACAACTGAGCTGTGCCCTCCCTTGCCACTCAGCCCCATACAACTGAGCTGTGCCCTTCCTTGCCACTCAGCCCCATACAACTGAGCTGTGCCCTTCCTTGCCACTCAGCCCCATACAACTGAGCTGTGCCCTTCCTTGCCACTCAGCCCCATACAACTGAGCTGTGCCCTCCCTTGCCACTCAGCCCCATACAACTGAGCTGTGCCCTTCCTTGCCACTCAGCCCCATACAACTGAGCTGTGCCCTTCCTTGCCACTCAGCCCCATACAACTGAGCTGTGCCCTTCCTTGCCACTCAGCCCCATACAACTGAGCTGTGCCCTTCCTTGCCACTCAGCCCCATACAACTGAGCTGTGCCCTTCCTTGCCACTCAGCCCCATACAACTGAGCTGTGCCCTTCCTTGCCACTCAGCCCCATACAACTGAGCTGTGCCCTTCCTTGCCACTCAGCCCCATACAACTGAGCTGTGCCCTTCCTTGCCACTCAGCCCCATACAACTGAGCTGTGCCCTTCCTTGCCACTCAGCCCCATACAACTGAGCTGTGCCCTTCCTTGCCACTCTCATTCCAATCTAGCTGTTGGCCATGCCACAGCAGCTCCCTCTTAAATTCCCCTTCTCAGACTCATTATTACAAGTTCACAGTCATGTGATAACCTTGAGATTCAGCAACATTGGGCTTTTAACTTGGTTTGTTGGGCACATTCCTCTCTCCCTCTCTCTCTCTCTCTCATATATATATATATATATATATATATATATATATATATATATAAAACACAAAACACACACACACACACACAATCTCTTCATCACTTTAAGATGAATAAGTTGTATGCCACAGAGCTTTATTTTCACCAGATCAAAATTGCCACTTCATATTCAACGACAGCATATCATTAATAAAGTGCAGCAACTCAGGATGAGTGTCAGATGTGGTTTCACGTCACTCTCAATTCCCCTTTAATGTTGGCAGCTCAGGAAGTAAACCTAGAGGGAGTCATAAGTCATAAAATTTAAATGGTGCATTAATGCATGCAGATAAAGTAGTGATCATACACAATGGAATAAATTAAGTACTTACTATGAGAGTAATGAGTCTGAGAGTTGCAGTCATGACCTGCAGTCGTGTTGGATTGGCAATGTCACTTGGTACAGGGGTGTAGAGATAGTAACCCATTGCTACAAACAGCACTGCCACCACCACCCCCGCCACAGGACCACAGCACGCCATGCCTACAACGTTCACACAAACACATCATCTGAAACTGCTAATGGTAAGTGGTTTAAGTCCTGCGTTCTGCTTCATTCTATGCCTCTCTTAATATTCCTTTCTCATTGCCATTCTGAACACAGAGATATAATGACTGTAGTCTCTGCCGCGCTGATTGTCTCACTCTCAGTGCTTGTACTATTGTAGTCTGTGTTCAATCCCACAACGATTACAGACAGGACTCTTCCCTTTTGCTATTCCTGCATCAACAACTCGTCTAGAAACTCACGGTCACGGCTCAGAGTGAGCAAGAAAGGAAAACACGCAGAAATCACTCCAGGGCTACGATTGCAGCATCTCCACCAGTCTACTTTGGGCACTTCCAAGTTTTCAGTTAGCAGACTGCAATAGATCATGCGAGCACAGGGCGCACTTCAAGAAGCGAAGCCCATAAATTTTACCCAACAGTCTGGTTACGCAAAATTTGTATCCGCACACAAACCAACAATGCATGACCTTACTGTGCTGATGTTCACCAAGCTTCTGCAGACTTTGATGAGAGCTAATGAATGAACAAGTTGCACTGTCCACGCAAGCCTCTGCAAAGGGAAGTCACTCTTAACAGTTAGCACGGAATGAATTATTTTGCACAGTAAAAACAACTGGGTAAAGAGTGAATCGGGTGATAATCCAAGATGTAGGCAATATTTCCTCATGTGAAGCCAAATTCATATCTTCCCTTTGCTTCGCTGGCATTTTATATCTCATGATTTTAATGAACTGTGAAGATAGGTTATAGTTATACCCAAGTATAGTTTTCTTCCATGTTCTGTGATGGGTCTTGTGAGATTAGAAAAGTGAAAATTTCAGAAAAAGCAGTGACATAAATTGGAGATGGAAGAGAAATGAATGAGGCAACTCCAGGAAAATGGTCAAATCAATTGTTTATTTGGTCTGGAGGCACAGACTAAGCACAGTGCAATGCCCAAGTACAGAAAAGTAAAATTAAAATGTGTGTTGCAGAACCTAGCACAGGCATATTAACTCTTAAACGTTTGTCATTTTCAGGCTTTTTTTTTAGCTAAGACTACACATACTATCTTTAGCAAAGCTTATATACGTTATTGCTGATATAAAATATGACATATTATATACCATTTTATTCAGAACAAACTAACCTTTCTTACTATGATATATTTGATTTGAGAAAAAACTGTTATGTATAAACTATTTTTATAAAAATATGCAGAAAAAATTAAAAAAAAAACGCACTAAATTGACAATACTCTACAATCACAAAGAACAATTTTTTTGGGGGGGATAGTTTCTTTTGTTTTCTTTATTTCTAACATAAAATACAACTATATTTACACATAAAATTTCAATCTGCATATTTTTTCAATCAAATTTAGTGATTTGAGAGAGTTTTTTGTAAAGCTACTAGTCTGAAGCTTTCGGCGAAAAAAACCCCATAAAATAATGCACTTAACAACAGGTGAACTTACTTATTCAAAATGTATTTCTTTTCCTCTTGTCTAAGTTACACATAAATCATTTGTGCATAAACCATATTTACACACACAAAAACTGTCAATGTGAAATGAAAACAACAAAAAAACTGGTTCTATGTGCCTGCCGATGCAATTAAATCTGGTGGTACTCCAGCAGGCAGTTGCGGTCATCCTGTAAACACAGGAATGTGTTGCAGGCTACAGAGTAAGTTCTTGTTTTCCTTTCTATTTTGAATTTAGTGTAGCACAGCTTACAGTTTCTTCTGTCTTTAGTTTTGCACATGTTGGGGATGATGCTGTGGATGGTGTATGTGACTGGCTTGTCCGCAACCGGCACATCCACATCAACATCAAACCCCCCCCGTTGTCTTATAAGTTCTTCAGTGAAGGCCAGCTGATTATACTTTGCATTCCTTTTCAATTCTTCTACATCTCTGTGTTGTTCTCGCCAGTTTTGAAATAAAATGTATGAGTTCACCCTAGCTATATATCCAAGAACAATTTACAGAATAAAAAGAAGCAAATACGTCCGATCGATGAACAAAGATAAAAATAGCAACAGGCACCTTCGATAATCAATCCCGTCGATGTTTGGATCTATATTTTCGCCATTGCTTGAAAATGACGATTCATCATCACACCAAACTTCATCATCACTTGAATCATAAGCAATATCACCTTCAGAAGATGATTCTTGGTCCATATTTGACGATTTTATCGAGCAGCGAAGCAAAACCAGTGACGCTAAAACATTTAAGATGGCGATCGGGAAGCAGACGCTTTGCTGAGCAGTAAGTAACTATTTTTGCATATTTTCGGAATTAAACTGAAATATATTATAACTTTTTTTGCTTAGCAATGCTTTTTCTTCAATGATATGTAATTTTTTCAAGAAATTATTTTTTTTTACATTTAAATTATAAGTGTTATTGTGGTCGAAATCATGCAGAGAAAACGTTTGAGAGTTAAGGTGCAATGAATTAATATTGTAAGCACACTGCACAATTCTACATGTATATGAGTCATAATATTTGTAGATGATAATCATTCTATTTCACATTCTGCAAGTAAACTGACTGTATACATATGAATAAGTTGGCATTGGCGAAGATAATGCACTGGAGAGCCAAAACAGCCATTATCATGTGCTCATGCTCTTACAATGACCATCGTTATTGTTGTTGTACATGTAGTAGTACAAGTAGTAGTAGAAGTATTAGTTGTTGCAGTGGTAGTACTTGTAGTAGTAGTTGTTGTACTGTTGTTATTGTTGAAACGGTCAAAGGCACCTTCCATGAGGATTTGTAGAGCTAGACGTAAGTCTACCAAGACAGAGTTTCACATCACTCACACCCTAAAGATGCCCTCTACTGGCAGACAGGTAGTGTTTGGAAGTGACTGTGTGTTTGCTACTGGGGTAGGGTCTAAAGTTTGAAGACCAGAGCTATCCAGCTAATGAGGGAAATGTCTCAGCAACACAATCTATATAGAGTTAAAGAAATAAATTACCACCACCACCACTGTCACCATTGTTGTCATTGTCACAATTGTCATCATCATCATCATAATTGCTACACTGCTTGATTACAACTGTATTCAGTATGATGACCAATGAGATTTAATTGACATTTAAAATAAACCATAACAGGTAGCTTTTTGCCAGGCTTTCTTATCATTTAGTTAATTTGGCTGTGATTATTTGAGCTTGTCAGATAAGATACCCTTATTCTAAGATAGTTCATTTCAGGAAAAAAACTTTGGTTTCTTCATATAATGACTTCAATTCCATGTGTTTGATGAAATATTGACAGCCTTATAGATTATGGATGACAGTTTTATCACTGACTTGGGAGATGTACAAAACAAAGGCAGCAATATAGGGTTGACAAAGACAGCTTTTTCAGTTGCATCAGTACCAGTCCAAAGGAAATTAGTGTATTCCTTGATTCAAGTCCATGCTACTTGAAGCAAAAAGTATTTGGCATCTAGACATCTTAGGCATTCACTGATAAACTATGAGAACATCCAGTAAATGTGTAAAGTGTGTCAATCACCAGCTTATAGAAAGGAAAGTTATCATCGATCTTGACTGCAAACACTATCAAATGCAAAAAGCTTTAAGTATGTTAAATCCACACTTTCAACTATACACTGTTGCAAAAAAAAGAAAGAGAGAGAGAGAAAAAAAGTATATCAAACTTGTTTAGAACTTCAACAGATAGATACTACTTGGCATCTAGAAATAACTTTATGCATTGTAGAAAGTGAAACTTTTGTCACGACTTGGTTTAGTATTTTTTAACTGTAAGAAATTATAGAGAATGTTGTCTCTGTGGTGATGCGCCTTTAAGCGTTATGCGCTGTCAGCACTTGCTGACTATGCATTTTCAGAACGTTTTGCTCGTGTTTTGTGTTATAGTTCTGCAGCGGCTCGTGCAGAACGTTTTATTTTTTGGGTGCATAATTGGATTGTTAACGTTCCGCATCACTTATAAATAGGGAGGAGGATAGAGATAGTGAAGGAGGGAGAATTTATTCTAAGAACTGTCGTGGTTAAGCCTGCTGGGCGGTTTTTAAACGTTTATTTAATTTGTAATAATTGTTTTGTTTTCTTTGAAGTTTTCTGTTGTGTTTTCAGTTATTGAGAGTTTTTCTTTGAAAGTTGTCTATGTAATAGTCGATTGTTTTACGTCAGGTTTGGTGTGTAACATCTTTGTCTTTAAATGTGGTTAGTGACTGAGGAAGGAATTTCCCTTATTAATTTTTTTTACTGTCTGGTTGGGGGTCGAGCCACCCTCCACCGACCCCAACCGCGACAACTGTAATGTATGTCAGGAATAAGAAAGAAAAATCACATGCTAACTATTAATAATTAGACAAAAATGTACATGTGTACAATATCAGAACAACTTGTAGAACTCATATGGCATCTGGACAATGCTGTCAATAATCAGCATCAAATGGCAATGTGTAAATGGACAAAGCATTTCAAATCTCAAGGTTTAAAAATGAAAATTCACATTCAGTCGTAGCTGCAAAAATTCATATATAGCATCTAGGCAACGCTTTCAGTGACATTCTTTCCTGACAACAAGAATTTTGTGTCAGATTTATCAATCACCCACAGCTAAAGAGGAAAACTGCATCTAACCATGGTTGAAAAAAGTATATATACCATGAAGTTGTTATGTATCATCACAACTTGTAAAGGCAAATTTAATGCAGATATGCTTTCTTTGACAAGCATTGATGGCACCATTGAAATGTGCTGTGTGTATTCATCACCAGGGATCAAAGAGGACAATCACATCAACACATAGCTGCAACAATAAATTGGTATAACAAAAAAAACAACATGTGTATGTAGTCTATAAAACTTGAGATGGACAAAATAGTATTATGGCATCTGGACAATTCTGTCACTGATTAGCATCAACTCCAGCCAGTCAAATTGACCAAGCATATAAATCACCAGGAATTAAGTTGCAAAATCCCATTCAGTCTTCAATGCAACAATTGATTACCACATACATTTCCTGCACATTATGCCAGAAAATAGATGCCATCCAGACTGTTCGGCTCACAACAAGCACAAATGGCAACATGCATGTATCAATTAAATATCATGCAATTATGGGGAAGGGATGAACTATCACAGGAGAACCCTATCCATTAAAATGGTACACAAACATCGATAAACCGAGTTTATGTTGCTTGGAAGTTGCAACAGGGGGGTAGGTGCACAACAAAACATCACAGACCATCTGGAAATTTGACCAAGTTTGCATAATGGTTCAAGGGAGGTTATGTCTCATCATGAAATCACAACCAATGAAACTAGGTCTACACTACAGCAGCATTTCATGCATGAAGGGGAAACAAGTTATTCTAGATGCTTATGCTACTTGGTGGAAACATGCTGAGCAATTGCAATGAAGTGCTGATACCAGTGACAGAAAATTAGAATACATTTTAGAGCAACCATTTTGAGAGTAAACATAAAAGATTTGTGTATCCAATAGTAATCAATATATAAAAAGGAAAGATATTTATTACACAACAACATTATTAGACAGTCAACATCATTTAGGACTCTGAAACTTACAAAACATTATTATCGTTGATCAGCAGTATATAAAGTAATACATGTACATATATAGATTGAGCAAATTTCCTGATTAATGCATCAATACAGCAGAAAATGAAATTTACAGAATATCAGTATATCATTGTGGACCCAATGATCAGTAGCACATACATGTACATACAAGTGAATATGTAGATTGAATGTAGGTTGAGGAAATGTCCCGATTAATGCCACAGTATAGAGGTCAAGGCCATGGTGGCATTTTATATTGGGCCTTTTTGCCACTTAGTGGGTGCTCAAACTGCACTCATTAACCCCCTGGTAATTAGGCTGCTCTTTTCATCACCCCAACGTTATCTCAACTCCCTGGGGAGCATACAGCAAGGCTGCACAACTCCCTGGGGAGCATACAGCAAGGCTGCACAACTCCCTGGGGAGCATACAGCAAGGCTGCACAACTCCCTGGGGAGCATACAGCAAGGCTGCACAACTCCCTGGGGAGCATACAGCAAGGCTGCACAACTCCCTGGGGAGCATACAGCAAGGCTGCACAACTCCCTGGGGAGCATACAGCAAGGCTGCACAACTCCCTGGGGAGCATACAGCAAGGCTGCACAACTCCCTGGGGAGCATACAGCAAGGCTGCACAACTCCCTGGGGAGCATACAGCAAGGCTGCACAACTCCCTGGGGAGCATTCAGCAAGGCTGCACAACTCCCTGGGGAGCATACAGCAAGGCTGCACAACTCCCTGGGGAGCATACAGCAAGGCTGCACAACTCCCTGGGGAGCATACAGCAAGGCTGCACAACTCCCTGGGGAGCATACAGCAAGGCTGCTGATGAACAAGCCAAATTTACTTTTCCACAGTTTTCCAGCTCAGCCCTCACAGGTACCCATTTTACTCCTGGCGGTAGTAAAGCCATGTTAGTGAAGCATCTAGCTCAAAGATGCAACTCTGGGATCCTCCCAGCTTTGAACCATGCTCCCACTGGCCACAAATGGTTGCAGGTCAAGAGTGCTGACCACTGGGCCTCAGGACCCCGTAGTGGAGTTCGGAGCCAGAGCCACTGGACAACCACAGTCATTTGGAGAGACCTGACTCGGGGTCCCTATACCAGGACACTGCTGATGATCTAAAGCAGCATAGTCATTCTCCTGTGGCCTATCCGGCAGTCCATGCCATGTTATATTTCCCTGCAGCATAGTCATTCTCCTATGGCCTATCCGGCAGTCCATGCCATGTTATATTTCCCTGCAGCATAGTCATTCTCCTATGGCCTATCCGGCAGTCCATGCCATGTTATATTTCCCTGCAGCATAGTCATTCTCCTGTGGCCTATCCGGCAGTCCATGCCATGTTATATTTCCCTGCAGCATAGCTTGTTGCATCTGTGCCAAGGAATGCATCTTTACAAAAGCATTGAACACACAGTTTAGAATACAAAATGAACAACAAATTATTTGTATTTCCATCTTCTTTTCCAATTCATAAATCTCTTTAAAAGACTGTAATGATGGAGTTCTGGAGCAAATCATCATCTCT
Source organism: Theodoxus fluviatilis (assembly GCA_034096865.1). Lineage (NCBI taxonomy): Eukaryota > Metazoa > Mollusca > Gastropoda > Cycloneritida > Neritidae > Theodoxus > Theodoxus fluviatilis. The sequence goes on from JAWQFJ010002243.1 coordinate 59,319, forward strand.
GTCAACACTGTAGACCAGTGTGAGTATCTCCACGTACATATTTCCCTTGGCAGTCAGTCTTACAATTCATGCTGAGTGATTTCAAAATTACATTCATTTACAAACTACAATCACTTAAGAACACTCTCATGTTGAAGCATGAGAACCATTCCATACCAACATAGAATCTGCACAAACTATGCCTTCATAATGTAATGTACATTTATAGAGATGTGAATAGTACAATATCTTTTCCTTGACTTAAATTAAGTTTGTGACAAATCAGATGGAAAAACTACACATATTTGTTCAAGTACTCCGCCACTTTTGTCATCCACTTCTGTCCTACCTCAAACTCAGGGAGAAAGCAAGCATGGAAACCTGCAGGTTCGTACTCCAGGTGTACAGTCACACCTGCTCTACGAAGCTTCTCATAGTACATCAAGCCCTCGTCACAGAGGATGTCCTTCTCTGCCACAAAGACTACAGCAGGGGCAACCGCCTGCACACTGGAAGCCATCAAAGGGGATATATATGGATTCGTTAGGATGGGTTCCAGGCGGGCAGACAACTCTTCATCACCGTAATTACCTCCCTTGCTCTCCGCCACTTCATTCTTCTTTGGTTGAAATTCTAGGGGCAGGGCGCTTAGACTGACAGCTTTGGCATACTCCGACTTCTTCAGGAGGGGGGAGGTGTGATTGTCTGTGAGAAGAGAGGTTACCAGATGCAGGGAATCCCCAAGACCCATGTAGGCGAGCCAGTACTCTGCCATGGCTGTGTGAGTGAGGAAAAGGTGGCCATGCTTGCGGTAGGAAGGCAGGGTGAAGGTGAAGCCTTGCATGACAGGGTAGACCAGCACCTGCAGTTTGATGCGAGGTAGATAGTCCTTAGCTTCCTCACTGAGACGCAGGGAGACGGCCGCAGCCAGATTGCCACCAGCACTGTCGCCTGCCAAACAGATCCACTGTGTACATAAGACTGCAGCACAAAACCACACAAAGAAAATACAACACGAGGCATTAGTAATACAGCCTCTCTGAAACAGCACCTGCTGCTTGCACCTTCCCTCTGTTGCTGGAACCCATGGCCATACAGTGCATGTAATGACATAGATGGCCATACAGTGCATGTAATGACATAGATGGCCATACAGTGCATGTAATGACATAGATGGCCATACAGTGCATGTAATGACATAGATGACCATACAGTGCATGAAATGACATAGATGGCCATACAGTGCATGTAATGACATAGATGGCCATACAGTGCATGTAATGACATAGATGGCCATACAGTGCATGTAGTGACATGGATGGCCATACAGTGCATGTAATGACATAGATGGCCATACAGTGCATGTAATGACATAGATGGCCATACAGTGCATGTAATGACATAGATGGCCATACAGTGCATGTAATGACATAGATGGCCATACAGTGCATGTAATGACATAGATGGCCATACAGTGCATGTAATGACATAGATGGCCATACAGTGCATGTAATGACATAGATGGCCATACAGTGCATGTAATGACATAGATGGCCATACAGTGCATGTAATGACATAGATGGCCATACAGTGCATGTAATGACATAGATGGCCATACAGTGCATGTAATGACATAGATGGCCATAGAGCTATTATATCATGATGCACATCAATACAATTAATGCCATACATTGAAATGTAGTGCAATTCACTGCTGAAAAAAATGGCACACAGCAATGTCATGTACTGATTATTGCAATTTACTGTTACATTTAACAAGATATTTTACAGGGCTAACAGTGTATTTACTTCTAGCATGTGCTTTTAGTCCTTTTTAGGGGGTCATTTTCATCACATTAATTTTTAATCCACACATTCAAACAATTCAGTGTAATTTTTACACATCCTAAGACACAAAAGTATAGTTATTTTTTCATATCATTGTAAGAAGGTACAGTTTCTTCAAGCAATACAACACAACACAACTTGCAACAGTTAAAGATGGGCAGATAACAACAAAATATCAAACAAGCTTTAATTTGCTTCCCAAAACTTTGAATGTAGAGGCACATTCTCTTAAGTACCCAGCAGCTGTGGCTGGACTTTAGAGGAGTTTATAGGTGAACAAAAAGGACCCTAGTGTCAGTTTTGGGCATGAGGTTTTAAAAGTGATGAATTCTGCAAATCATACACCTCTGAACCATGTTGTTAACAAGCAACATCTCTATCATGTTTTTACATAGATCAGGTCACCACAGCCTCCATGCAATATATTTGAAAAATTGCGATCATGTTGAAAGCCGAGAACAAAATTAGTAACTAAACTGGCCTGACATTTTCACGGAACATGAGTCATCAAAATGACATGCTTCTACATGTAATCTTCATTGCAGCTAGGCTGATGTATGTGCGAAACAGCAGCCAACAGATACAGGTTGTTTGAGTGGAATCAGGTATGAGGAGTAGGGGTGAGAGAAGGCATGCAGGGCATGTGGAGGCAAGAAGAATGGAAAGAGATTGTCTGTACATAATCAGCTTACTAACCTTCTTCATTTAACATCCTTATACTGTGAAAAATAGCTATTGCCACAACTGAGTTCTATGTGTTCCCTACTGATCACTTGCTGGCCCTAAATAATAGTCCATGGAATGGGCTAGCTAATCTCCCTCAAAGGAGAGCCAATGTATAGTTTCTGCATCTGAATGTCACAGGAAAGTAGCAATGTGGTGCATGAAGTGTAAGTGATGGTTGTTCAGTTTCTTTCTCACTGATGGTCCCTTACCGGCAACAGCAACACGACTGGGGTCCACCCCATATCTCTGTCCGTTGTGCAGCAGGTGAATGGTGGCTCTCACACAGTCCTCAAAGGGAATGGGGAAAGGGTGTTCGGGGGCAAGGCGGTACCTGCAGGGGTCAAAGAAAAACTTTCTATCTGACAAAGCAAAACAGCTGTTGCCATTACATTTACAACCATTTGAATGTATAGGCAATAAATGGTGCCCTCTGTGAACGCTGTTGACTTTGAAATGCTTGGATTTTTTTTGTTCCTTGTAGTTTGTATGTGTCTGTGTGTCTGTGTTTGTGTGTGTGTGTGTGTTTCTGTGTATGAGTTTCTGTGTGTGTGTCTGTGTGTGTGTATGGCTTTGTTTGTGGTTGTGTGAGTGTGTGTGTGTGTATAGTCTTGTGTGTGTGTGTGTGTGTTTCTGTGTGTGTGTTTCTGTGTGTGTGTGTGTGTGTGTGTGTATTGCTGTTTGTGGCTGTGTGTGTGTGTGTGTGTGTGTGTGTGTGTGTGTGTGTGTGTGTGAGTGTGTGTATGTGTGTGTGAGTGTGTGTGTGTATAGTTTTGTGTGTGTGTGTGTGTTTCTGTGTGTGTGTGTGTTTCTCTGTGTGTGTGTGTGTGTGTGTGTGTGTGTGTGTGTGTGTGTGTGTGTGTGTGTGTGTGTGTGTAACTTTGTGATTGTGTACGTGTGTACGTGTGTGTGTAGTCTTGTGTGTGTGTGTGTGTGTGTGTGTGTGTGTGTGTGTGTGTGTGAGTGTGTGTGTGTAGTCTTGTGTGTGTGTGTGTGTGTGTAGTCTTGTGTGTGTGTGTGTGTGTGTGTGTGTGTGTGTGTGTGTGTGTGTGTGTGTGTGTGTGTGTGTGAGTGTGTGTGTAGTCTTGTGTGTGTGTGTGTGTGTGTGTGTAGTCTTGTGTGTGTGTGTGTGTGTGTGTGTGTGTGTGTGTGTGTGTGAGAGAGAGTGTGTGTGTAGTCTTGTGTGTGTGTGTAGTCTTGTGTGTGTGTGTGTGTGTGTGTGTGTGTGTGTGTGTGTGTGTGAGTGTGTGTGTGTGTAGTCTTGTGTGTGTGTGT
>JAWQFJ010002244.1:2500-17500 GCA_034096865.1 Theodoxus fluviatilis
TGTAGATACAGTGTGAAGTCTGTAGATACAGTGTGGTGTCTGTAGACACAGTGTGATGTCTGTAGATACAGTGTGATGTCTGTAGATACAGTGTGGTGTCTGTAGACACAGTGTGGTGTCTGTAGATACAGTGTGATGTCTGTAGACACAGTGTGATGTCTGTAGATACAGTGTGAAGTCTGTAGACAGTGTGGTGTCTGTAGATACAGTGTGATGTCTGTAGATACAGTGTGATGTCTGTAGATACAGTGTGGTGTCTGTAGATACAGTGTGATGTCTGTAGATACAGTGTGATGTCTGTAGATACAGTGTGGTGTCTGTAGACACAGTGTGATGTCTGTAGATACAGTGTGATGTCTGTAGATACAGTGTGGTGTCTATAGATACAGGGTGATGTCTGTAGACAGTGTGGTGTCTGTTTATACAGTGTGATGTCTGTAGATACAGTATGGTGTCTGTAGACACAGTGTGATGTCTGTAAATACAGTGTGGTGTCTGTAGACACAGTGTGATGCATATAGATACAGTGTGAAGTATGTAGACAGTGTGGTGTCATTTCAAACAGTGTGATGTCTGTAGACAGTGTATTGTCTGTTTATACAGTGTGTCTGTAGATATGGTGTGATGTATATAGATACAGTGTGAAGTCTGTAGACAGTGTGGTGTCTGTAGATACGTGTGATGTATATAGATACAGTGTGATGTCTGTAGATACAGTGTGGTGTTTGTTTAAACAATGTGATGTCTGTAGAAAGTGTGGTGTCTGTTTATACAGTGTGATGTCTACAGATACAGTCTGGTGTCTGTAGATACAGTGGTATGTCTATAGATACAGTGTGATGTCTGTAGATACAGTGTGGTGTTTGTTTAAACAATGTGATGTCTGTAGAAAGTGTGGTGTCTGTTTATACAGTGTGATGTCTACAGATACAGTCTGGTGTCTGTAGATACAGTGGTATGTATATAGATACAGTGTGATGTCTGTAGATACAGTGTGGTGTCTGTTTAAACAATGTCATGTCTGTAGAAAGTGTGGTGTCTGTAGATACAGTGTGATGTCTATAGATACAGTGTGATGTCTATAGATACAGTGTGGTGTCTGTTTAAACAATGTGATGTCTGTAGAAAGTGTGGTGTCTGTAGATACAGTGTGATGGCTATAGATACGGTGTGATGTCTATAGATACAGTGTGATGTCTGTAGACACAGTGTGATGTCTGTAGATACAGTGTGGTGTCTGTAGACACAGTGTGATGTCTGTAGATACAGTGTGATGTCTGTAGACACAGTGTGGTGGCTGTAGATACACGGTGGTGTCTGTAGACACAGTGTGGTGTCTGTAGACACAGTGTGGTGTCTGTAGATACAGTGTGGTGTCTGTAGACACAGTGTGATGTCTGTAGACAGTGTGGTGTCTGTAGACACAGTGTGATGTCTGTAGATACAGTGAGGTGTCTGTAGATACAATGTGATGTCTGTAGACAGTGTGGTGTCTGTACACTGTGTGGTGTCTGTTTAAACAGTGTGATGTCTGTAGACAGTGTGGTGTCTGTTTATACAGTGTGATGTCTACAGATACAGTGTGGTGGCTGTAGATACAGTGTGATGTCTATAAATACAGTGTGGTATCTGTAGACACAGTGTGGTATCTGTAGACACAGTGTGGTATCTGTAGACACAGTGTGGTGTCTGTAGATACAGTGTGGTGTCTGTAGATACATTGTGGTGTCTGTAGACACAGTGTAATGACTGTAGATACAGAGTGATGTCTACAGATACAGTGTGATGTCTGTAGTCACAGTGTGGTGTCTGTAGATACAGTGTGATGTCTGTAGATACAGTGTGGTGTCTGCAGATACAGTGTGGTGTCTGTTTAAACAGTGTGATGTCTGTAGACAGTGTGGTGTCTGTAGATACAGTGTGATGTCTGTAGATACAGTGTGATGTCTGTAGACAGTGTGGTGTCTGTAGACACAGTGTGGTGTCTGTAGATACAGTGTGGTGTCTGTAGATACATTGTGGTGTCTGTAGATACAGTGTAATGACTGTAGATACAGAGTGATGTCTACAGATACAGTGTGATGTCTGTAGTCACAGTGTGGTGTCTGTAGATACAGTGTGATGTCTGTAGATACAGTGTGGTGTCTGCAGATACAGTGTGGTGTCTGTAGATACAGTGTGGTGTCTGTAGTCACAGTGTGGTGTCTGTAGATACAGTGTGATGTCTGTAGATACAGAGTGATGTCTACAGATACAGTGTGATGTCTGTAGTCACAGTGTGGTGTCTGTAGATACAGTGTGATGTCTGTAGATACAGTGTGGTGTCTGCAGATACAGTGTGATGTCTGTAGATACAGTGTGATGTCTGTAGATACAGTGTGGTGTCTGCAGATACAGTGTGGTGTCTGCAGATACAGTGTGATGTCTGTAGATTCAGTGTGGTGTCTGTTTAAACAGTGTGATGTCTGTAGACAGTGTGGTGTCTGTTTAACAGTGTGATGTCTATAGATACAGTGTGATGTCTGTAGACAGTGTGGTTGCTGTAGATACAGTGTGATGTCTATAGATACAGTGTGGTTGCTGTAGATACAGTGTGGTGTCTGTAGACAGTGTGGTGTCTGTTTAACAGTGTGATGTCTACAGATACAGTGTGATGTCTACAGATACAGTGTGATTGTGACGTACTTGTTCTTTGATCAAATTAACTCGTTTACATGTCTAGGGGAAGAACCAAAGCACGCACCTTCATTCCTCCATTCACACGCTAGATGGTAATTGTCTAAATGAAGTAATGGCAAAAACGGTATCAATTCAAAGGAAGTAGTTTAATTTTCATGAATGCATTTACCAGTGAATGGTGACTGAGCGACAAACGCTACAATAAATGCATAGAATGCAAGTAGAAAACAATCAATTCAGTTCAGCAATTTGAAGCGAGACAAGTAAAAAGAAAACAATGAAAAGAAAGATGTCTGCCCGAGCCGAGGTAATTAACTAAATGTACTTATCTGACCCTTTCGATGAAAAACGTGCAGGTGGAGAAGCACGGACCTAAACCCCACGCTCACCGCGTTAGCACCGGGGTTGGAATTGGGGGGAGGGGGTCTGAGTGCACCGACATTGCAGCCGGTGACCCTGGAGGGAAATCACCACAGTCGATGAAACAGCTGAAACTTGGCATTCTTTCATTCTCTCTCTCTCTCTGGCATTCCTTCTTCTTCTGCGTCGTGTCGAGGGAACTGGCTCCTACGTCTTCTTCTTCTTCTTCCTCGGAAAGGAGTCGGTCTGCTCTCCAACAAGACAGGCCACCACACTTTAGCAAAGCAGGCAAGCTGGCTGGCAGGCAAGCTGGCTGTTCAACATTCCACCACCCCCTGGCAGAGGGGTTCGCTTCCAACTGGCTCCAGGCCGGCTGAGGTTTCTTACTATTCCCATTCTACGTTTCTCTATATGGCCACCGCCAAGTATAAACCTAACAAGCAGGGCGCCAGCATCTTCACGGACACTGCTTTTGCTGAAAATAAATGTTATGACGCCCCGAGCATCCGGCGACACTTGTTTAAATAACTTCGCTGACGTCACCAAGTCCAGCCAGTCCAATCACTACTGTCCATCCCACCCCACTCTGACTGGTCAATTCACAAGTTGAAATTCACTGGTTGGTCAGCGCTAAAACGCCAGTGAAGTCCACTACACTGGTAACGCTTTCAAGTTATTCACATGCACAGGGGTCAATTCTGTACTGACACCGGCTCAGGGCAATGAAAAAACCTCTAAGGCTACGGCTCAGCAGACGCATAGTAAACATTTCTAATAATACTAATAACCACAAGGCATGAAAAAACGTTGTCTCGCCACACCTCCCTACCACAATGAGAAAAATGTTATAGACATGACATTTTTCACAAGTCACAATTCAAACAGTCAAAACTCTCAAACAACAGGGGACCCCGGGTTACGTGGTCTATTTTACCACTAGGATAGTCGGTACAGAACTAAACAAAAAAGGACTACATCAGCCTCATTTAACAACCTAACATTCCGTTACCCCGACCACCTCCCAGGAATGATGTCACCCTCTCACTGACTTCATATACTAAGTCAAACATCATCACACCCCACCAAACTCACCTCAAACTTCAGAATGAACCTTTATGGGTTCTAGGATTATACAACTAATAATCATAACAGGGTTAATCTCATTGAGTCGCCTTTTACGACACGTGCAACTGCACGGTGGGCCAATTCTTGTTCCCCGTACCCACAGGGGTAAGAGAAAACCAATTTCCTCTAACATCAAACAGGAACACCTCAGAACTCTCACACTCCACCCATCACATTCTCTGCACAGCACCCTCCAATAAACAGCCAACCACATCAAATCTTTCTCATTCCCACACCCATTCATTCCTCTCTCTGAATTTAGCCTTTCTTCTCTTCTTCCAGTCAAACCATTTTCTCTCCTTATGGCTCGCCTCTCCGCGACTCACACCACCACATGCAACCTCTCCCATCTCCATTCCTTCCTCTCCCACATCCTCCAACTCCACACCAGTCTTCCCACAAGACTCATGCTCAACTTCCGCACACTTCTCCTTCCGCCGGGTGGAACACATCAACACCCCACTCTCAGTCCCATCCTTCAACTTCTCCCTCTTCTTCCGGGTGGAACACATCAACACCCCACTCTCCTCAGCAACAGCAACCTCCTCACACTGACTCTCCTCAGCAACAACCTCCTCACACCGACTCTCCTCAGCAACAACCTCCTCAGCAACAACAACCTCCTCAGCAACAACAACCTCCTCAGCAACAACAACCTCCTCACACTGCCTCTCCTCACACCGACTCGCATCGCCAATGCCAGACAACACAACTCTATCCCCAATGCTGGACATTCCACAATCACGCGCCACGTGCCCTATTTTCCTACACCGGAAACACCTGATATTCCTACGAGACTGGCTCACACATCGTTCTTCCTTCCTCCATCCACTACTTCGGACTGGACAGTCACGCCTCCGGTGTCCCATCCTTCCACAACCAAAGCATTCGATACTCTCCTCAGATCTGACCACCACCTCCCGGTCGGCCAAGTCATTTCCCAATATCACATCCACCCATGAGGGAGCCATCTGCTTCAACACGCCAACTACTGCGTGACCACAATACTCTTCCGTGCTCAGTCGTACCTCATGTAGGGGAATAGGAAAACTTCTACCGTCAACACATGACAACACAATTCCACTACCACAACATGTCCCCAGAACTCTCTTCCCAGTGTCTGAACCTTCCCAGTCTGCAAGAACAGCAGACCGCACCACTGTAATCTCTGAGGCTGTACTACGGAGCACAGTGACCGACACCTCCTGCCTCCCCACACGCAATTTTCCACGAGTCTCATAGGGATTAGCGCGCTTTGCTTTCCCCTTCTCCCTTATTTCCCGTCTCTCTCTCTCCACAGCTTCTCTCGCCGCAGCCTCCCTGGCTTTCTCTCTCTCTACCTCCTGTCTCTCCCTCTCACACTTCTCAGCAGCCTCCCTGGCTCTCTCTGCAACCCTCCTAGCTCTCTCTCTCTTCTTCTGCTCCAACTTTTTGTCTTTATATGCCTTTATCCTCCCTCTGGCTGCCTTTATCTCCTCCCTTATCTGTTCAACCTCCAGTTTTCTCTTTCTCTCCGCTTCTTCAGCCTCCCTCTCTCTCTCTGCCTCATACTTCTCCCTCTCTCTCTCTTTCTCTGCATCCTCCCTGTCTCTTTCTCTCTCTGCCTCTATCTCCAATTCATGCCGCCTCCTCTTCTCCTTCCGCTCTGCATCTTTCTCCCTCTGCTCCGCCTCCCATTTCTCCGTTATCACTGTTCTTCTGAACTTGAACAAGATCTCTCGCAATTCACCTTCAGTAGCCCCCTCGCTTGCACTCAAACCTAACTCCTTTATCACAAACTTCAAAGTTCTCCCTTTCAACAAGCAGATCAACTCAATTGACGGCAATACTACTTCACCCATCGTAAAGATTTGCTAGCTTCACACACTAACGAACTCAGCAAAACTTCGAACAGCAGTAACTGCACGCTTTCCAGCTAGTCAAAACAAGGTCACACAGTGCAGCAAGGCATGAAAGCAATCAAGGTGAATCAAAAGCAAAAATGGCAGTTCAGGTCATGTCACAACACTCTCGCTCAAGGTACAGACACTCCAAATTTAACTGTGAAACATGAATTCAGATTTACTTTACTTTTGCATTTCGTTCAAATTATCCCAAGACGAAGACCCCAAATGTGACGTACTTGTTCTTTGATCAAATTAACTCGTTTACATGTCTAGGGGAAGAACCAAAGCACGCACCTTCATTCCTCCATTCACACGCTAGATGGTAATTGTCTAAATGAAGTAATGGCAAAAACGGTATCAATTCAAAGGAAGTAGTTTAATTTTCATGAATGCATTTACCAGTGAATGGTGACTGAGCGACAAACGCTACAATAAATGCATAGAATGCAAGTAGAAAACAATCAATTCAGTTCAGCAATTTGAAGCGAGACAAGTAAAAAGAAAACAATGAAAAGAAAGATGTCTGCCCGAGCCGAGGTAATTAACTAAATGTACTTATCTGACCCTTTCGATGAAAAACGTGCAGGTGGAGAAGCACGGACCTAAACCCCACGCTCACCGCGTTAGCACCGGGGTTGGAATTGGGGGGAGGGGGTCTGAGTGCACCGACATTGCAGCCGGTGACCCTGGAGGGAAATCACCACAGTCGATGAAACAGCTGAAACTTGGCATTCTTTCATTCTCTCTCTCTCTCTGGCATTCCTTCTTCTTCTGCGTCGTGTCGAGGGAACTGGCTCCTACGTCTTCTTCTTCTTCTTCCTCGGAAAGGAGTCGGTCTGCTCTCCAACAAGACAGGCCACCACACTTTAGCAAAGCAGGCAAGCTGGCTGGCAGGCAAGCTGGCTGTTCAACATTCCACCACCCCCTGGCAGAGGGGTTCGCTTCCAACTGGCTCCGGGCCGGCTGAGGTTTCTTACTATTCCCATTCTACGTTTCTCTATATGGCCACCGCCAAGTATAAACCTAACAAGCAGGGCGCCAGCATCTTCACGGACACTGCTTTTGCTGAAAATAAATGTTATGACGCGCCGAGCATCCGGCGACACTTGTTTAAATAACTTCGCTGACGTCACCAAGTCCAGCCAGTCCAATCACTACTGTCCATCCCACCCCACTCTGACTGGTCAAGTCACAAGTTGAAATTCACTGGTTGGTCAGCGCTAAAACGCCAGTGAAGTCCACTACACTGGTAACGCTTTCAAGTTATTCACATGCACAGGGGTCAATTCTGTACTGACACCGGCTCAGGGCAATGAAAAAACCTCTAAGGCTACGGCTCAGCAGACGCATAGTAAACATTTCTAATAATACTAATAACCACAAGGCATGAAAAAACGTTGTCTCGCCACAGTGATGTCTACAGATACAGTGTGGTTGCTGTAGATACAGTGTGATGTCTATAGATACAGTGTGGTTGCTGTAGATACAGTGTGGTGTCTGTAGACAGTGTGGTGTCTGTTTAACAGTGTGATGTCTACAGATACAGTGTGATGTCTACAGATACAGTGTGATGTCTACAGATACAGTGTGGTTGCTGTAGATACAGTGTGATGTCTATAGATACAGTGTGGTTGCTGTAGATACAGTGTGGTGTTTGTAGATACAGTGTGGTGTCTGTAGATACAGTGTGGTGTCTGTAGACAGTGTGGTGTCTGTTTAACAGTGTGATGTCTACAGATACAGTGTGGTTGCTGTAGATACAGTGTGATGTCTACAGATACAGTGTGGTTGCTGTAGATACAGTGTGATGTCTATAGATACAGTGTGATGTCTGTAGATACAGTGTGATGTCTGTCTAAACAGTGTGATGTCTGTAGACAGTGTGGTGTCTGTTTATACAGTGTGATGTCTACAGATACAGTGTGGTGTCTGTAGATACAGTGTGATGTCTATAGATACAGTGTGATGTCTGTAGAGACAGTGTGGTGTCTGTAGATACAGTGTGGTGGCTGTAGATACAGTGTGGTGTCTGTAGATACAGTGTGGTGTCTGTAGATACAGTGTGATGTCTGTAGATAGTGTGGTGTCTGTAGATACAGTGTGGTGTCTGTAGACACAGTGTGATGTCTGTAGATACAGTGTGATGTATGTAGATAGTGTGGTGTCTATAGATACATTGTGATGTCTGTAGATACAGTGTGGTGTCTGTAGATACAGTGTGATGTCTGTAGATAGTGTGGTGTCTGTAGATACAGTGTGGTGTCTGTAGACACAGTGTGATGTCTGTAGATACAGTGTGATGTCTGTAGATACAGTGTGATGTCTGTAGATACAGTGTGGTGTCTGTAGACACAGTGTGATGTCTGTAGACAGTGTGGTGTCTGTAGATACAGTGTGGTGTCTGTAGATACAGTGTGGTGTCTGTAGATACAGTGTGGTGTCTGTAGACACAGTGTGGTGTCTATAGATACAGTGTGATGTCTGTAGATACAGTGTGATGTCTGTAGATACAGTGTGGTGTCTATAGATACAGTGTGATGGCTGTAGATACAGTGTGGTGTCTATAGATACAGTGTGATGTCTGTAGATACAGTGTGGTGTCTATAGATACAGTGTGATGTCTGTAGATACAGTGTGGTGTCTGTAGATACAGTGTGGTGTCTATAGATATAGTGTGATGGCTGTAGTCACAATGCGATGACTGTGGACACATCGTAGTAATTGTACACACGTTGTACTTGATGTGGCACTGCACTGCAGTAGAGAGGCTGCTCTGACAACAGGCAAAGTGCGCTGACAAGGACGCTGTTGTTACAGAGAGGCCAGGTACGCTGGAGGGCTCCCCTGACGGACAGCAGAAAAGGAAGATCAAGGCCGACTTCAACTTCCTGGAGGACGACGAGGACAACGACCTGGACTTCCCTGACGACCTGGACGACAGTGATGATGACGAAGACTCCTCGCAGTCCTTGGACAGGGACGGCCATGCTGACAACGAAGGTGAAAGCAGCAACGAGCTGCAGCATGACTAGGCGAGGAGGAGGAGGAGGAGGAGGAGGAGGAGGAGGAGGAGGAGGAGGAGGAGGAGGAGGAGGAGGAGCAGGAGGAGGAGGAGGAGGATGCAGCATATGTGAGGAGGATGTGTATGTGAGGAGGAGGAGGAGGAGGAGGAGGATGCATATGTGAGGAGGAGGAGGAGGAGCAGTAGTAGTATGTGAGGAGGAGGAGGAGGAGCAGTAGTAGTATGTGAGGAGGAGGAGGAGTATGTGAAGAGGAAGAGTTTGTGAGGAGGAGAAGGAGGAGAGGAGGAGTAGTAGTAGTAGTAGTAGTAGTAGTAGTAGTAGTAGTAGTAGTAGTAGTAGTAGTAGTATGTGAGGAGGAGGAGGAGTATGTGAGGAGAAGGAGGAGTTTGTGAGGAGGAGGAGTTTGTGAGGAGAAGGAGGAGGAGGAAACGTAGGAGGAGGAGAGGAGGAGGAGGAGTAGTAGTAGTATGTGAGGAGGAGGAGGAGTATGTGAGGAGGAGGAGGAGGAGTATGTGAGGAGGAGGAGGAGAAGGAGGAGGAGTATGTGAGGAGGAGGAGAATGTGAGGAGGAGGAGTATGTGAGGAGGAGGAGGAGGAGTATTTGAGGATTAGTATGTGAGGAGGAGGAGGAGTATGTGAGGAGGAGGAGGAGGAGGAGGATGAGGAAGAACAGAAGGGGAGGAGGTGGAGAAGACGCTTACGACAAAGAAGAACAGGAAGAAGAAAAGAAGGAAGAGGAGGAGGCTTTTGTTGGTAGTGGGCTGCAAACAGCAGTGAAGAGCTGGAGACATAAGTAAAGACAGACATATGTAGAGGGGTGTATGTCTGTGTGTAAATACAGAAATGTGTAGAGGGGAGTGTATGTCTGTGTGTAAAGACAGACATATGTAGAGAGGTGCATGTCTGTAAATACAGACATATGTAGAGGTGTATGTCTGTGTGTAAATACAGATATATATAGAGGGAGTCTGTGTAAATACATATTATGTAGAGGGGTGTATGTCTCTGTGTAAAGACAGACATATCTAGAGGTGTGTTTGTGTATGTGTGTAAGAACGGTGTACGTGTGTGTGTAAAAGCAGATGCACGTGTGTAACAACTGACAGATGTTGATGGGTGCCTGCCTAAGCTGGCTGTCATGGAGATGCTCAGTGGTAGTGCATAGTGTGGTTACCATCTGCATGTTGCAGCCTTTGTGTGTTTCAGTGTGTGTTTCTGTGTGTGTTTCAGTGTGTGTTTCTGTGTGTGTTTCAGTGTGTGTTCCAGTGTGTGTTTCTGTGTGTGTTTCAGTGTGTGTTTCTGTGTGTGTTTCAGTGTGTGTTTCTGTGTGTGTTTCAGTGTGTGTTCCAGTGTGTGTTTCTGTGTGTGTTTCAGTGTATGTTTCAGTGTGTGTTTCAGTGTGTATCAGATTGTGTTTCAGTGTGTGTTCCAGTGTGTGTTTCTGTGTGTGTTTCATCGTGTGTTTCAGTGTGTGTTTCTGTGTGTGTTTTAGTGTGTGTTTCAGTGTGTATCAGATTTTGTTTCAGTGTGTGTTCCAGTGTGTGTTTCTGTGTGTGTTTCAGTGTGTGTTTCAGTGTGTGTTTCAGTGTGTGTTCCAGTGTGTGTTTCAGTGTGTGTTCCAGTGTGTGTTTCTCTGTGTGTTTCAGAGTGTGTGTGTTTCAGAGTGTGTGTGTTTCAGTGTGTGTTTTAGTGTGTGTTTCAGTGTGTATTTCATTGTGTCTGTGTTTCAGTGTGTATTACAGTGTCTGTTTCAGTGTGTGTTTCAATGTGTGTGTGTTTCAGTGTGCGTTTCAGTGTGCGTTTCAGTGTGTGTTTCAGTGTGTGTTTCAGAGTGTGTTTCAGTGTGTGTTTCAGTGTTTGTTTCAGTGTGTGTTTCAGAGTGTGTGTGTTTCAGTGTGTGTTTCAGTGTGTGTTTCAGTGTGTATTTCATTGTGTCTGTGTTTCAGTGTGTATTACAGTGTGTGTTTCAGTGTGTGTTTCAAGTGTGTGTGTTTCAGTGTGTATTTAAGTGTGTGTATGTTTCAGTGTGTGTTTCAGTCTGTGTTTCAGTCTGTGTTTCAGTCTGTATTTCAGTCTGTGGTTTGCAGCCTGCGTGTTCCTGTCTGCACGTTGCCGTCTGGGTGTAATTCAGTGTGTGTTGCATTGTGTGTTTTGCAGTATGCGTGTTGCAGTGTGCATGCGTTGCAGAGTGTGTTGCAGTGTGTGTGTTGCAGTGTGTGTGTTGCAGTGTGTGTGTTGCAGTGTGTGTGTTGCAGTGTGTGTGTTGCAGTATGTGTGTTGCTGTGTGTGTGTTGCAGTGTGTGTGTTGCAGTGTGTGTGTTGCAGTATGCGTGTTGCTGTGTGTGTGTTGCAGTGTGTGTGTTGCTGTGTGTGTTACAGTGTGTGTGTTGCTGTGTGTGTGTTACAGTGTGTGTGTTGCAGTGTGTGTGCTGCAGTGTGTGTGTTGCAGTATGCGTGTTGTTGTGTGTGTGTTGCAGTGTGTGTTGCAGAAGGTGTGTTGCAGTGTGTGTGTTGCAGTGTGTGTTGCAGAAGGTGTGTTACAGTGTTGCCTGCAACAAGCTTGGCAACATTTACAGACTGATTTCCACTGCGCTTGCTGCCACCATGTCCATGAATTTTCCTGGAGTGGGAACCGTGTCCACTGGTCTTGAGCAGGTGCCAGGGTGGAGGGGGAGCGCGGGGCAGAGGAGGAGATTCCACAATACTCCGCCACAGAGGAGCGACGCGACGCGCGCAACTGGAAGGCGGTCCGCCTGGGGGACAAGCAGTTCCGCATTGACCTCCGCGTCATCGAGCCCTACAAACGTGTCCTTTCCCATGGAGGTACACAGCCTTTCCCGCCTGACTCCATGTGTCGTTGTGGCTTGTCTTTGTGTCTGTGTGTCTGTGTGTGTGTGTGTGTGTGTGTGTGTGTGTGTGTGTGTGTGTGTGTGTGTGTCTGTGTGTGTGTTTGTCTGTCTGTCTGTCTGTCTGTCTGTGTGTGTCTGACTGTCTGGCTGTCCGTCCGTCCGTCTGTGTGTCTGTCTGTCTGTCTGATTGTCTGTCTGTGTGTGTGTGTGTGTGTGTGTGTGTGTGTGTGTGTGTGTGTGTGCGCGTGTGTGTCTGTCTGTCTGTCTGTCTGTGTGTGTGTCTGTGTGTGTGTGTGTCTGTCTGTCTGTCTGTCTGTCTGTCTGTCTGTCTGTCTGTCTGTCTGTGTGTGTGCATGTGTATGTGTCTGTGTGTGTGTCTGTCTGTCTGTCTGTCTGTCTGTCTGTCTGTCTGTGTGTCTGTGTGTCTGTTTGTGTGTCTGTCTGACTGTCTGTCTGTCTGTGTGTGTATATGTGTGTGTCTGTGTGTGTGTGTATGTGTGTGTCTGTGTGTGTGTCTGTGTGTCTGTCTGTGTGTCTGTGTGTCTGTGTGTGTGTCTGTGTGCCTGTGTGTCTGTCTGTGTGTCTGTCTGTCTGTCTGTCTGATTGTCTGTCTGTGTGTGTGTGTGTGTGTGTGTGTGTGTGTGTCTGTGTGTGTGTGTATGTGTGTGTCTGTGTGTGTGTCTCTCTGTCTGTCTGTCTGTCTGTCTGTCTGTCTGTCACGTACTTTTATTTACACTCCGAGAGAACTCCATTTCAAGTAGCTACTGGTACGTTCTCGTGCCTTTCTGGTTCCAGGTTACTATGGCGACGGCCTGAACGCCATCATAGTTTTTTCTGGATGCTACCTTCCCGACCGTCGACGCAAGGACTACCATTACGTCATGGACAACCTCTTTGTGTGAGTGTCTTTTCTTACCATTACATCATGGACAACCTCTTTGTGTGAGTGTCTTTTCTTATCACCACGTCCTGGACAACCTCTTTGTGTGAGTGTCTTTTCTTACCATTACGTCATGGACAATCTCTTTGTGTGAGTGTCTTTTCTTACCATTACGTCATGGACAACCTCTTTGTGTGAGTGTCTTTTCTTACCATTACGTCATGGACAACCTCTTTGTGTGAGTGTCTTTTCTTACCATTACGTCCTGGACAACCTCTTTGTGTGAGTAGTCTGTCGCTTCATTCCTCTTCTAATTTTTCTGTCTTTTCATTTTTACCTAATGAGGCGCCGCGTGGAGAAGTGTCCCAAGCGACAAAATGGCGGATTTTTTTGTAAATTTTTTTCAGTGGGTTTTTCTTGAAAAAATACGGTACTCTTACAATGCTTCTCGCTTCAATGACAACAAAGTTATTCATGTTTTAAGTTTCCAAAACTTTGGAAGCGATTTCTGGCTTTTTAAAAGCTGTGGCTTGTGACACTTCTCCACGTGGTGCCTGAAATCGCCATGGACAACTTCTTTGTGCGAGTCTCGCTGTATTTCTCCAGTACCTTTATCTGTCTTTTTTTTCCTTTTTTTTTCCATATCGTCCTAGACAATCTTTTTTGAATGTGTCTGTCACTTCATTTCTCCACTACTTTTTCCATCTTGTTATTTCTTCATCTTTTACCAAATCGTCCTTGACAATCTTTTTTGAATGTGTCTGTCACTTCATTTCTCCACTACTTTTTCCATCTTGTTATTTCTTCATATTTTACCAAATCGTCATGGACGTGGGCAGATTGTGAGTCTCTCACTTCATTCCTCCACAACTTTTTCTCTCGGATTTTTCTTGTTTTACTCAATCGATACATGTTAAGCTACACGTTACACACCCTGCATTTGTGTTGCACGCGTATTACGTGTAACAGCTACGTTGTACACATGATGCATTTATATTACATGTGTGTTGCATCTTAAAACCACGTGTTCGTGTCACTGGCGTGTTACGCCTTACAGTGCGTGGTACACAGAATGCATTTGTGTCACTGGCGTGTTACGCCTTACAGTGCGTGGTACACAGAATGCATTTGTGTCACTGGCGTGTTACGCCTTACAGTGCGTGGTACACAGAATGCATTTGTGATGCACGCGTGCTGCATGTTTCAGCTGTGTGATATACACCCAGGGTTTATGTTCTACGCGTCACGCGTGTTACCGGTACTTGGCACACATGATGCATCTGCTGTTACGTGTTACAGCTACTTGGCACACAGGATGCATCTGTGTTACATGCGTGTTACATGTTACAGCTACTTGGCACACATGATGCATCTGTGTTACACGCGTGTTATGTGTTACAGCTATGTGGCACACATGATGCATCTGTGTTACACGCATGTTACGTGTTACAGCTACGTGGCACACATGATGCATCTGTGTTATACGCGTGTTGCAGCTACTTTGCACCCATGATGCATCTGTGTTACGTGTTACAGCTACGTGGCACACATGATGCATCTGTGTTAAACGCGTGTTACGTGTTACAGCTACGTGGTACACACGCTTGAGGAGCTGGTGGCGGATGATTACGTCATCGTCTACTTCCACGGCGCCACGCCCCGCCGCCAGATGCCCAGCTTTAGCTGGCTCAAGAAGTGCTACCAGATGATCAACCGCAGGTGGGTACTGTGTGTGTCAGTGCGTACTGTGTGTGTCAGTATGTACTGTGTGTGTGTGTCAGTGTGTACTGTGTGTGTCAGTGCGTACTGTGTGTGTCAGTATGTACTGTGTGTGTGTGTCAGTGTGTACTGTGTGTGTGTCAGTGTGTACTGTGTGTGTCGTTGTGTACTGTGTGTCAGTGTGTACTATGTGTGTCAGTGTGTACTGTGTGTGTCGTTGTGTACTGTGTGTCAGTGTGTACTGTGTGTGTCAGTGTGTACTGTGTATGTCAGTGTGTACTGTGTGTGTCAGTGTGTACTGTGTGTGTCAGTGTGTACTGTGTGTGTCAGTGTGTACTGTGTGTGTCAGTGTGTACTGTGTGTGTCAGTGTGTACTGTGTGTGTCAGTGTGTACTGTGTGTGTCAGTGTGTACTGTGTGTGTCAGTGTGTACTGTGTGTGTCAGTGTGTACTGTGTATGTCAGTGTGTACTGTGTGTGC
>JAWQFJ010002244.1:21625-39830 GCA_034096865.1 Theodoxus fluviatilis
CATCACTGTCCGCTGTGTGTTTCCTTGCATCACTGTCCTCATCACTGTCCTCTGTGTGTTTCCTTGCATCACTGTCCTCTGTGTGTTTCCTTGCATCACTGTCCGCTGTGTGTTTCCTTGCATCACAGTCCTCATCACTGTCCGCTGTGTGTTTCCTTGCATCACTGTCCGCTGTGTGTTTCCTTGCATCACTGTCCGCTGTGTTTCCTTGCATCACTGTCTGCTGTGTGTTTCCTTGCATCACTGTTCTATGTATGTTTCCTTGCATCACTGTCCGCTGTGTGTTTCCTTGCATCACTGTCCTCTGTCTGTTTCCTTGCATCACTGTCCTCTGTGTGTTTCCTTGCATCACTGTCCTCATCACTGTCCGCTGTGTGTTTCCTTGCATCACTGTCCGCTGTGTGTTTCCTTGCATCACTGTCCGCTGTGTGTTTCCTTGCATCACTGTCCACTGTGTGTTTCCTTGCATCACTGTCCGCTGTGTGTTTCCTTGCATCACTGTCCGCTGTATGTTTCCTTGCATCACTGTCCTCTGTGTGTTTCCTTGCATCACTGTCCTCATCACTGTCCTCTGTGTGTTACCTTGCATCACTGTCCTCATCACTGTCTTCTGTGTGTTTCCTTGCATCACTGTCCTCTGTGTGTTTTCTTGCATCAGTATCCTCATCACTGTCCTCTGTTTCCTTGCACACTGTCCGCTGTGTGTTTCCTTGCATCACTGTCCTCTGTGTGTTTCCTTGCATCACTGTCCTATGTTTCCTTGCATCACTGTCCTCTGTTTCCTTGCATCACTGTCCTCTGTGTGTTTCCTTGCATCACTGTCCTCTGTCTGTTTCCTTGCATCACTGTCCTCTGTGTGTTTCCTTTCATCACTGTCCGCTGTGTTTCCTTGAATCAATGTCCTCTGTCTGTTTCCTTGCATCACTGTCCTGTTTCCTTGCATCACTGTCCTCTGTGTGTATTCCTTGCATCACTGTCCTGTTTCCTTGCATAACTGTCCTCTGTGTGTTTCCTTGCATCACTGTCCTCTGTCTGTTTCCTTGCATCACTGTCCTCTGTTTCCTTGCATCACTGCCCGGGGTCACTGTCCGCTGTGTGTTTCCTTGCATCACTGTCCTCTGTGTTTCCTTGCATCACTGTCCTCTGTGTGTTTCCTTGCATCACTGTCCTGTGTGTGTTCCCTTGCATCACTGTCCTCTGTGCCCTCAAAGACGATACAAGACGAGAAAAAACGAAACGAGGCTAGCTGAGACAGCTAGACTAGACAAGCCCCGCGTACCATTGTAGAGCAATCGTAGAGCAGCTCGATTCGGCTACGATTACACATTCCCATACAGCAGGTCGACTTAAAAAAATTAATTGATTGGTTCTTTTTATGACTTCAAAACCACAATATTATTACAAGTAGAGATTTTTTTGGAGGCCCTCTTTGGAAACATGAATACCCAAATTGATTTCACATTCAATTCTATCCCTCTTGATCGAAGAGACAACTTAATAAAAGCATTAGGGTTTGATTTCCTACAGTGACCTCTCACCCCGTAGCAGAGGTCACCTTCCTGTCAAGGTCGCGCAGCAGCTGGAGCATCTCAGAAGGCGCTGTAACAGCTTCACACTGGAGTGCGCCACCTCCTCACGCCAAGCAACGCTTAAAAGCAGCACCTGCTGTCAATTAGATTGGCTCATATTAATCATCGAGTTAAGTGGAAGTCACTGCACGGACTTGCAAGGTAAACATGCTTCGAGCCACAGAGTTTACAGCCATGGAGTTTACAGCCATGGAGTTTACAGCCATGGAGTTTACAGCCATGGAGTTTACAGCCATGGAGTTTACAGCCATGGAGTTTACAGCCATGGAGTTTACAGCCATGGAGTTTACAGCCATGGAGTTTACAACCATGGAGTTTACAGCCATGGAATTTACAGCCATGGAGTTTACAGCCACGGAGTTTACAGCCATGGAGTTTACAGCCACGGAGTTTACAGCCATGGAGTTTACAGCCATGGAGTTTACAGCCATGGAGTTTACAGCCATGGAGTTTACAGCCATGGAAGTGGTAGACACGCTGATTGCTCTCAAGTTTCTGAGACATTTTATATTCTAGTGCTCTCATCACCATGGCAGATTGGATTGTCAAGGTTTGCAATCTGTAGTAAACATCGGCATTTACCCTGCGTTCCGTTGCACTCTGCTTCATCTCTGCTTCAATGTAGCAAGCTCAGGAGTTTCGATTGGTTGGTTTCTTTAATTACTTAAAAAGCAAGTATAGGGTTTTGGAGGCCCTCTTTGAAGACGTGAATCCCCAATATGATTTCACATTCGGTTTTATCTCTCTTGATCGACTAGACGACTTCATCAAAGCAGAAGGGTCGATTGTCGTCGATAACAAAGGAGAGGTTGCCATCACCAGTCCTAAATGAAGGTCAAAGGAATCCCTAAATGTGTCGTCTGCTTCTTCGTTACAGGCATGGGTATAAATGCCGATGTTTACTCCAGATATCAAACCATGACATACAGTCCACTTTGCCACGGTGATGAGAGCACAAAACATTCATTTCTTCGATATTTGAAAGCAGTCGGCACGTTTGCCACTTCCATGGTATGTAAACTCCACGGCTCGAAGCATGTTTACTGTGGAAGTCCGTCCAGTGACTTCCATATTAGTATGAGCCAATAAACTACGGGCGCTGTAGTTTCATTGTTGCTAGGCACAGCAAGTGGCGCACTCTAGAGTGAAGCTGTTACAGCGCCTTCTGAGATGATCCAGCTGCTGCGCGACCTTGACAGGAAGTTGACCTCTGCCACTGGGTGAAACGTCACCAAAAATTGTGTATCAATAAAAATTGACCCTAATGCTTCTATTAAGTCGTCTCTTCGAGCAAGAAGGATAACAGTTAATGTGAAATCATTTTGGGGATTCATGTATCCAAAGAGGGCCTCCAAAACCCTATACTTTTAATGAGTATGTACTTTTTAAGTCATTAAAAAAGAACACCCAATAAAAACTCCTTTATCAAAGCAGAGATTAACTAGAGTGCAATGGAATGCAGGGTTATACCCATGCCTGTAACGAAGTAGCAGACGACACACATTTTGGGGTTTCCCCTGACCTTCCTCTATGACTGGTGATGGTTATCTCCCTTCTATTTATCATTGATAATCGATCCTAATGCTTTTATTAAATAGTCTCTTCGAATAAGAGGGATAGAAGTGAATGTGAAATCATTTTTGGAATTCATGTATCTAAAGAGGGCCTCCAAAACCTCTTCTTTTAATGATAATGTGTTTTTCAAGTCATAAAAAGAATCAATCAATTATTTTTTATAAGTCGACATGCTGTATGAGAATGTGTAATCGTAGCAGAATTGAGCTGCTCTACAATGGTATGCGGGACTTGTCTAGTCTAGCTGTCTCAGCTAGCCTCGTCTCGTTTCGTCTCGTCTTGTTCTGTCTTGCCTCGTGTCCTCTCGTCTCGTCTACCATTGTCTCGTATCATCTACATGTAGTCTAGTCTTATTAATTATTTGGACAGTAAGGCAATTATATTTGTGTTGCGTGTTATGTATGAATTTGTGTTGCTCGTATTTCATGTCATTTTTGTGTGCTTAACTTCTGGTTTTGTTTGTG
The DNA here is from genome assembly GCA_034096865.1 of Theodoxus fluviatilis. Taxonomy (NCBI): domain Eukaryota; kingdom Metazoa; phylum Mollusca; class Gastropoda; order Cycloneritida; family Neritidae; genus Theodoxus; species Theodoxus fluviatilis. The sequence continues at coordinate 25,254 of JAWQFJ010002244.1, forward strand.
TTGCATGTTAAACGTTATGTATGACTTTGTGTTGTGTGTTATATAGCTTTGTGTTGCGTGTTATGTATGGCTTTGTGTTGCGTGTTATGTATGGCTTTGTGTTGCATGTTATATAGCTTTGTGTTGCACGTTATGTATGACTTTGTGTTGCGTGTTATGGCTGCGTTTGTGTTGCGCGTTATGTGTGGCTTTGTGTTGCGCGTTATATGGCTTTGTGGTGCGTGTTATATAGCTGTGTGTTGCATGTTATGTATGGCTTTGTGTTGCGTGTTATGGCTGCGTTTGTGTTGCTTGTTATGTATGTCACGGTTCAGGTCCTGCTCGGACTTTTATTTTTAACCGAGAGAAAATAACCTATCAAATCAAGAGAATACAAACAATGTACGGAAATGAAATATCACAGTTTATTATACAGCCAATTGGTTAACCCGTCCTCCCACAATGCAGGATCAAACAATTCACACACCAGGAAAACAGGAAATAGCACCTTGTCTCTCCTGCAGCAACGCACCAAAAATCTAGGCAGTGAAGTAACGAGAACAAGTTTCAATCACAACCAAGTGCGCTACCAACCCGGCATGGCAAGAACACAATATAAATATTTTCTCTTGCAATTACCCAATACAGAACGCTAAATTAGAAACATGGGAAGAACAACAAGTATCTCTTCAATTCAGAACAAGAACTCAGACTACAAAGGAATGTAAATTGTAAGTACAAAATGACTCTTCCAACTCAAGAACAATAACTCTAACAGACCAAAATGTAGGGACAAGAATGACTGTTTCAGTCAAGAACAACTCTTAACCCAAGTGCCCTACAATGCCTGCAATACTGAACTGATAGGGAATTAAACTTCCCTAGCAATCATTAAACCCTCAAACTCCACCATACAAATATAAGACAGAAATGTATTTTCTCTTCAATCGTTTTGCAAAATTGCACAAATCTGGCAACACAGGAACAAAACGGAAATTAATTTCCCCTGCAATTTCTCACAATACGCCAGACTATTATGCTCAACAACAGTTGACGACAGAACAACAAAATTCTCAGTGATACAACGAAGGAGTTTAGACCAACACTAACGACTCGACTTAATTTTGTACTCACTCGAGAGGAACCATCCGATGGACACACATCAATCAGGTAACAGAATTAACGTTGGTCGAGATTCTCGCCTAGAAAATCCCCACTGTGGGCCACACAACGTCACCAGCCTCTCAAGAGCAGTGAGAGAAGGTTACAGAAACCACCGCCTAGACTCTTCTCTCCGTCTCTCTGTCCCATTTTCCTCTTCTTCCTCCCATCTTTTTCTCCACCTTTATCTAAGAGCTCCTCGTGAGCTCTCCTCGACGAGGAGCTCTCCTCGACCCACGCTATCACCTTGCACGGACAAAACTGTTCCAGTCCATGACAACACCATACGTTCGTGCCCGCTGTGAGCTCTTCTCAAGCTAGTCAGTTGCTTTACAGACTGTTCACCTTTTGACCGAAGCACAAATTTTTAAAGGCCCTTCATCTGCAGCACGGCCTGAAGGAGAAAACACCTCTCTCGCCAGCTCATAAAAAATTCGACGCGTGACAATGTATGGCTTTGTTTGTGTTGCATGTTATGTATGGCTTTGTGTCATGTGCTATGTATGGCTTTGTGTTGCGTGTGCCTATTACTTTGTGTTGCGTGTTATGTATAGCTTTGTGTTGCGTGTTATGTAAGTCTTTGTGTTGCGTGTTATGTAAGGCTTTGTGTTGCATGTTATCTATGGCTTTGTGTTGTGTGTTATCTAGGGCTTTGTTTGTGTTGCATGTTATGTATGGCTTTGTTTGTGTTGCATGTTATGTATGGCTTTGTATTGTGTGTTATGAATGGCTTTGTTTGTGTTGCGTGTTATGTATGGTTTTGTGTTGTGTGTTATGTATGGCTTTGTGTTGCGTGTTATGTAAGGCTTTGTGTTGCTTGTTATCTATGGCTTTGTGTTGTGTGTTTTTTAGGGCTTTGTTTGTGTTGCATGTTATGTATGGCTTTGTATTGTGTGTTATGTATAGCTTTGTGTTGCGTGTTATGTATAGCTTTGTGTTGCATGTTATGTATGGCTTTTTGTTGCATGTTATGTATGGCTTTGTGTTGCGTGTTATGTATAGCTTTGTGTTGCGTGTTATGTATGGCTTTTTGTTGCGTGTTATCTATGGCTTTGTGTTGTGTTGTGTGTTATCTATGGCTTTGTTTGTGTTGCGTGTTATGTATGGCTTTTTGCTGCGTGTCATGTATGGCTTTGTGTTGTGTGTTATGTATGGCTTTGTGTTGTATGGTATGTATGGCTTTGTGTTGTGTGTTATGTATGGCTTTGTGTTGTGTGTTATGTATGGCTTTGTGTTGCATGGTATGTATGGCTTTGTGTTGTGTGTTATGTATGGCTTTGTGTTGTGTGTTATGTATGGCTTTGTGTTGTGTGTTATGTATGGCTTTGTGTTGCGTGTTATGTATGGCTTTGTGTTGTGTGTTATGTATGGCTTTGTGTTGTGTGTTATGTATGGCTTTGTGTTGTGTTGTGTGTTATGTATGGCTTTGTGTTGCGTGATATGTATGGCTTTGTGTTGCGTGTTATCTATGGCTTTGTGTTGGGTGTTATGTATGGCTTTGTGTTGCGTGTTATGTATGGCTTTGTTTGTGTTGCGTGTTATGTATGGCTTTGTTTGTGTTGCGTGTTATGTATGGCTTTGTTTGTGTTGCGTGTTATGTATGGCTTTGTGTTGTATGTTATGTATGGCTTTGTTTGTGTTGCGTGTTATGTATGGCTTTGTTTGTGTTGCGTGTTATGTATGGCTTTGTTTGTGTTGCGTGTTATGTATGGCTTTGTTTGTGTTGCGTGTTATGTATGGCTTTGTGTTGTATGTTATGTATGGCTTTGTTTGTGTTGCGTGTTATGTATGGCTTTGTGTTGCCTGTTATCTATGGCTTTGTGTTGCCTGTTATCTAGGGCTTTGTTTGTGTTGCGTGTTATGTATGGCTTTGTTTGTGTTGCGTGTTATGTATGGCTTTGTGTTGTATGTTATGTATGGCTTTGTTTGTGTTGCGTGTTATGTATGGCTTTGTTTGTGTTGCGTGTTATGTATGGCTTTGTTTGTGTTGCGTGTTATGTATGGCTTTGTGTTGTATGTTATGTATGGCTTTGTTTGTGTTGCGTGTTATGTATGGCTTTGTGTTGCCTGTTATCTATGGCTTTGTGTTGCCTGTTATCTAGGGCTTTGTTTGTGTTGCGTGTTATGTATGGCTTTGTTTGTGTTGCGTGTTATGTATGGCTTTGTGTTGTATGTTATGTATGGCTTTGTTTGTGTTGCGTGTTATGTATGGCTTTGTGTTGTGTTGTGTGTTATGTATGGCTTTGTGTTGCGTGTTATGTATGGCTTTGTGTTGTGTTGTGTGTTATGTATGGCTTTGTGTTGTGTTGTGTGTTATGTATGGCTTTGTGTGTTGCGTGTTATGTATGGCTTTGTGTTGTGTTGTGTGTTATGTATGGCTTTGTTTGTGTTGTGTGTTATGTATGGCTTTGTGTTGTGTTGTGTGTTATGTATGGCTTTGTTTGAGTTGCGTGTTATGTATGGCTTTGTGTTGCCTGTTATCTATGGCTTTGTGTTGTGTGTTATGTATGACTTTGTGTTGTGTGTTATGTATATCTCTGAGTGGCGTGTTATGTGTGACTTTGTGTTGCATGTTAAATAATGGCTTTGTTTGTGTTGTGTGTTATGTATGGCTCTGTGTTGCGTGTTATGTATGGCTTTCTGTTGCATGTTAAGTATGGCTTTGCTTGTGTTGTGTGTTATGTATGGCTTTGTGTTGCATGTTATTTATGGCTTTGTGTTGTGTGTTATGTATGGCTTTGTGTTGCGTGTTTTGTGTGGCTCTGTGTTGCGGGTTTTGTGTGGCTTTGTGTTGCATGTTAAGTATGGCTTTGTTTTGTTGTGTGTTATGTATGGCTTTGTGTTGTGTGTTATGTATGGCTTTGTGTTGCGTGTTATGTGTGGCTTTGTGTTGTGTGTTAAGTATGGCTGTGTTTGTGTTGTGTGTTATGTATGACTTTGTGTTGCGTGTTATGTATGGCTTTGTTTGTGTTGTGTGTTATGTATGACTTTGTGTTGCGTGTTATGAATGACTTTGTGTTGTGTGTTATGTATGGCTTGTTTGTGTTGCGTGTTATGTATGACTGTGTTGCGTGTTATGTATGGCTTTGTGTTGTGTGTTATGCATGGCTTTGTGATGTGTGTTATGTATGGCTCTGTGTTGTGTGTTATGTATGGCTTTGTGTTGTGTGTTATGTATGGCTTTGTTTGTGTTGCATGTTATGTATGGCTTTGTTTGTGTTGTGTGTTATGTATGGCTTTGTTTGTGTTGTGTGTTATGTATGGCTTTGTGTTGCGTGTTAAGTATGGCTGTTTTTGTGTTGTGTGTTATGTATGACTTTGTGTTGCGTGTTATGCATGACTTTGTGTTGCGTGTTATGTATGGCTCTGTGTTGTGTGGTATGTATGGCTCTGTGTTGTGTTGTGTGTTATGTATGGCTTTGTGTTGCATGTTATATAGCTTTGTGTTGCGTGTTATGTATGACTTTGTGTTGCGTGTTATGTATGGCTTTGTTTGTGTTGCATGTTATATATGGCTTTGTGTTGCGTGTTATGTATGGCTATGTTTGTGTTACTTGTTATGTATGGCTTTGTGTTGCGTGTTATGTATGGCTTTGTGTTGCGTGTTATGTATGGCTTTGTGTTGTGTGTTATGTATGGCTTTGTGTTGCGTGTTATGTATGGCTTTGTGTTGCGTGTTATGTATGGCTTTGTGTTGTGTGTTATGTATGGCTATGTTTGTGTTACGTGTTATGTATGGCTTTGTTTGTGTTGCGTGTTATGTATGACTTTGTTTGTGTTGCGTGTTATGCATGACTGTGTTTTTGTTGCATGTTGTGTACGGCGTTGTTTGTGTTGCGTGTTTGTTGCACGCCTTCATGCTGTCTTCTCTTCACTCACTCCTCCCTGTTGTCTTTCCGTCCATGTTGACGTCATTAACTGTGCTGTTTCCGATCGACAGCTACGATGACCGCCTGTCCTCGCAATCTACCCCATCCACTCCCCCCACCCCTCTCCCCGCTTCCCACCCCAGATGATCCTGCCTTCCCTGTGTCGTGCCGATCCAGGTAGGTACCCCCACCTCTTGGCCTGCTGCCCGTAGACTGTGCACGCCTGCCTCTAGCAGTGTTCCTTTCTGTCATGTGTCCCTCCCTTGTGTCCCTCCCTTGTGTCCCTCCCTTGTGTCCCTCCCTTGTGTCCCTCCCTTGTGTCCCTCCCTTGTGTCCCTCCCTTGTGTCCCTCCCTTGTGTCCCTCCCTTGTGTCCTTCCCTTGTGTCCCTTGTGTCCCTTGTGTCCCTCCCTTGTGTCCCTCCCTTGTGTCCCTCCCTTGTGTCCCTCCCTTGTGTCCCGCCCTTGTGTCCCTCCCTTGTGTCCCTCCCTTGTGTCCCTCCCTTGTGTCCTTCCCTTGCGTCCCTCCCTTGTGTCCCTCCCTTGTGTCCCTCCCTTGTGTCCCTTGTGTCCCTTGTGTCCCTCCCTTGTGTCCCTCCCTTGTGTCCCTCCCTTGTGTCCCTCCCTTGTGTCCCTCCCTTGTGTCCCTCCCTTGTGTCCCGCCCTTGTGTCCCTCCCTTGTGTCCCTCCCCTGTGTCCCTCCCTTGTGTCCCTCCCTTGTGTCCCTCCCTTGTGTCCCTCCCTTGTGTCCCTCCCTTGTGTCCCTCCCCTGTGTCCTTCCCTTGTTTCCCTCCCTTGTGTTCCTCCCTTGTGTTCCTCCCTTGTGTCCCTCCCTTGTGTCCCTCCCTTGTGTCCCTCCCTTGTGTCCCTCCCTTGTGTCCCTCCCTTGTGTCCCTCCCTTGTGTCCCTCCCTTGTGTCCCTCCCTTGTGTCCCTCCCTTGTGTCCCTCCCTTGTGTCCCTCCCTTGTGTCCCTCCCTTGTGTCCCTCCCTTGTGTCCCTCCCTTGTGTCCCTCCCTTGTGTCCCTCCCTTGTGTCCCTCCCTTGTGTCCCTCCCTTGTGTCCCTCCCTTGCGTCCCTCCCTTGTGTCCCTCCCTTGTGTCCCTTGTGTCCCTTGTGTCCCTCCCTTGTGTCCCTCCCTTGTGTCCCTCCCTTGTGTCCCTCCCTTGTGTCCCTCCCTTGTGTCCTTCCCTTGTGTCCCTCCCTTGTGTCCCTCCCTTGTGTCCCTCCCTTGTGTCCCTCCCTTGTGTCCCTCCCTTGTGTCCCTCCCTTGTGTCCCTCCCTTGTGTCCCTCCCTTGTGTCCCTCCCTTGTGTCCCTCCCTTGTGTCCCTCCCTTGTGTCCCTCCCTTGTGTCCCTTGTGTCCCTTGTGTCCCTCCCTTGTGTCCCTCCCTTGTGTCCCTCCCTTGTGTCCCTCCCTTGTGTCCCTCCCTTGTGTCCCTCCCTTGTGTCCCGCCCTTGTGTCCCTCCCTTGTGTCCCTCCCTGTGTCCCTCCCTTGTGTCCCTCCTTGTGTCCCTCCCTTGTGTCCCTCCCTTAAGTCCCTCCCTTGTGTCCCTCCCTTGTGTCCCTCCCTTGTGTCCCTCCCTTGTGTCCCTCCCTGGAGTCCCTCCCTTGTGTCCCTCCCTTGTGTCCCTTGTGTCCTTCCCTTGTGTCCCTCTCTTGTGTCCCTCCCTTGTGTCCCTCCCTTGTGTCCCTCCCTTGTGTCCCTCCCTTGTGTCCCTCCCTTGTGTCCCTCCCTTGTGTCCCTCCCTTGTGTCCCTCCCTTGTGTCCCTTGTGTCCTTCCCTTGTGTCCCTCCCTTGTGTCCCTCCCTTGTGTCCCTCCCTTGTGTCCCTCCTTGTGTCCCTCCCTTGTGTCCCTCCTTGTGTCCCTCCCTTGTGTCCCTCCCTTGTGTCCCTCCCTTGTGTCCCTCCCTTGTGTCCCTCCCTTGTGTCCCTCCCTTGTGTCCCTCCCTTGTGTCCCTCCCTTGTGTCCCTCCCTGTGTCCCTCCATTGTGTCCCTCCCTTGTGTCCCTCCCTTGTGTCCCTCCTTGTGTCCCTCCTGTGTCCCTCCTTGTGTCCCTCCCTGTGTCCCTCCCTTGTGTCCCTCCCTGTGTCCCTCCTTGTGTCCCTCCCTTGTGTCCTCCCTTGTGTCCCTCCTTGTGTCCCTCCCTTGTGTCCCTCCCTGTGTCCCTCCTTGTGTCCCTCCTTGTGTCCCTCCCTTGTGTCCCTCCTTGTGTCCCTCCTTGTGTCCTCCCTTGTGTCCCTCCCTTGTGTCCCTCCTTGTGTCCTCCCTGTGTCCCTCCCTTGTGTCCCTCCCTTGTGTCCCTCCCTGTGTCCCTCCCTTGTGTCCTCCCTTGTGTCCCTCCTGTGTCCCTCCCTTGTGTCCCTCCTGTGTCCCTCCAGTGTCCCTCCTCTGTCCTTCCCTTGTGTCCTCCTGTGTCCCTCCCTGTGTCCCTCCCTGTGTCCCTCCCTTGTGTCCCTCCTTGTGTCCCTCCTTGTGTCCCTCCCTTGTGTCCCTCCCTTGTGTCCCTCCCTTGTGTCCTCCCTTGTGTCCCTCCTGTGTCCCTCCCTTGTGTCCCTCCCTTGTGTCCCTCCCTTGTGTCCCTCCTGTGTCCCTCCTTGTGTCCCTCCCTTGTGTCCCTCCCTTGTGTCCCTCCTTGTGTCCCTCCCTTGTGTCCCTCCCTTGTGTCCCTCCCTTGTGTCCCTCCTTGTGTCCCTCCTTGTGTCCCTCCCTAGTGTCCCTCCCTTGTGTCCCTCCCTTGTGTCCCTCCCTTGTGTCCCTCCTTGTGTCCCTCCTTGTGTCCCTCCCTTGTGTCCCTCCTTGTGTCCCTCCCTTGTGTCCCTCCTTGTGTCCCTCCCTTGTGTCCCTCCCTTGTGTCCCTCCTTGTGTCCCTCCCTTGTGTCCCTCCCTTGTGTCCCTCCCTTGTGTCCCTCCTGTGTCCCTCCCTTGTGTCCCTCCTTGTGTCCCTCCTTGTGTCCCTCCCTGTGTCCCTCCTGTGTCCCTCCTGTGTCCCTCCTTGTGTCCCTCCTTGTGTCCCTCCCTTGTGTCCCTCCTTGTGTCCCTCCTGTGTCCCTCCTGTGTCCCTCCTCTGTGTCCCTCCCTTGTGTCCCTCCTTGTGTCCCTCCTTGTGTCCCTCCTTGTGTCCCTCCCTGTGTCCCTCCTGTGTCCCTCCTTGTGTCCCTCCTGTGTCCCTCCTGTGTCCCTCCTGTGTCCCTCCTGTGTCCCTCCTGTGTCCCTCCTGTGCCCCTCCTGTGTCCCTCCTGTGTCCCTCCTGTGTCCCTCCTGTGTCCCTCCTGTGTCCCTCCTGTGCCCCTCCTGTGTCCCTCCTGTGTCCCTCCTGTGTCCCTCCTGTGTCCCTCCTGTGCCCCTCCTGTGTCCCTCCTGTGTCCCTCCTGTGTCCCTCCTGTGTCCCTCCTGTGCCCTCCTGTGGCCCTCCTGTGTCCCTCCTGTGCCCCTCCTGTGTCCCTCCTGTGCCCCTCCTGTGCCCCTCCTGTGTCCCTCCTGTGCCCCTCCTGTGTCCCTCCTGTGTCCCTCCTGTGTCCCTCCTGTGTCCCTCCTGTGTCCCTCCTGTGTCCCTCCTGTGTCCCTCCTGTGTGTCCCTCCTGTGTCCCTCCTGTGTCCCTCCTGTGTCCCTCCTGTGTCCCTCCTGTGTCCCTCCTGTGTCCCTCCTGTGTCCCTCCTGTGTCCCTCCTGTGTCCCTCCTGTGTCCCTCCTGTGTCCCTCCTGTGTCCCTCCTGTGTCCCTCCTGTGTCCCTCCTGTGTCCCTCCTGTGTCCCTCCTGTGTCCCTCCTGTGTCCCTCCTGTGTCCCTCCTGTGTCCCTCCTGTGTCCCTCCTGTGTCCCTCCTGTGTCCCTCCTGTGTCCCTCCTGTGGCCCTCCTGTGTCCCTCCTGTGTCCCTCCTGTGTCCCTCCTGTGTCCCTCCTGTGGCCCTCCTGTGTCCCTCCTGTGTCCCTCCTGTGGCCCTCCTGTGTCCCTCCTGTGTCCCTCCTGTGTCCCTCCTGTGTCCCTCCTGTGTCCCTCCTGTGTCCCTCCTGTGTCCCTCCTGTGTCCCTCCTGTGTCCCTCCTGTGTCCCTCCTGTGTCCCTCCTGTGTCCCTCCTGTGTCCCTCCTGTGTCCCTCCTGTGTCCCTCCTGTGTCCCTCCTGTGTCCCTCCTGTGTCCCTCCTGTGTCCCTCCTCTGTCCCTCCTGTGTCCCTCCAGTGTCCCTCCTGTGTCCCTCCTGTGTCCCTCCTGTGTCCCTCCTGTGTCCCTCCTGTGTCCCTCCTGTGTCCCTCCTCTGTCCCTCCTGTGTCCCTCCTGTGTCCCTCCTGTGTCCCTCCTGTGTCCCTCCTCTGTCCCTCCTGTGTCCCTCCTCTGTCCCTCCTGTGTCCCTCCTGTGTCCCTCCTGTGTCCCTCCTGTGTCCCTCCTGTGTCCCTCCTGTGTCCCTCCTGTGTCCCTCCTGTGTCCCTCCTGTGTCCCTCCTGTGTCCCTCCTCTGTCCCTCCTGTGTCCCTCCTGTGTCCCTCCTGTGGCCCTCCTGTGGCCCTCCTGTGTCCCTCCTGTGGCCCTCCTGTGTCCCTCCTGTGTCCCTCCTGTGTCCCTCCTGTGTCCATCCTGTGTCCCGTGTCCCTCCTGTGGCTCTCCTGTGTCCCGTGTCCCTCCTGTGCCCCTCCTGTGGCCCCCCTGTGCCCCTCCTGTGTCCCTCTTGTGGCTCTCCTGTGGCCCTCCTGTGTCCCTCTTGTGTCCATCCTGTGTCCCTCCTGTGCCCCTCCTGTGTCTCTCCTGTGCCCCTCCTGTGTCCCTCCTGTGTCCCTCCTGTGTCCCTCATGTGTCCCTCTTCTGGCCCTCCTCTGGCCCTCCTCTGGCCCTCCTCTTTCCCTCCTGTGTCCCTCATGTGGCCCTCCTCTGGCCCTCCTCTGTCCCTCATGTGGCTCTCCTCTGTCCCTCCTGTGTACCTCCTCTGTCCCTCATGTGGCTCTCCTCTGTCCCTCCTATGTACCTCCTCTGTCCCTCCTGTGTTCCTCCTGTGTACCTCCTCTGTCCCTCATGTGGCTCTCCTGTCCCTCCTGTGTCCCTCCTCTGGCCCTCCTGTGGCCCTCCTGTGCCATGGCAGCCCTCTTCCCACCGTGTGGCGCTCTGCCTATGAAAGCCATCAGCCCCTCCCTCCGTGTACGGCGCCCTGTCCCCCCGCTTTCATTCCTCCCTTCATCATTGCATCCCGCTCCTCTTCTCTCGCTCCTCGCTCCAGCCGCCTTCTCCCCGAATCGCGTTCCGTCTTCAGCTCCATCTGTCATCGCCTGTTGCTCCTCCACACATGGCCACCATACGAGGACTGAGGAGCGACGGAGTGCCCGAGTGTGAGTGCTCTGTACAGTGCTCCCACTCAGGACTGCAGGCAGTAGGGAGAGCTGTGCCACGCGCCTTGCTGCAGCCCTGCAGCAGTGCTGTCTGAAGCAGCTGTCCTTCACAGCTGTTCTTGCAGTGGTGCCCGTCTTTACACAGGAGTGAGTGTCCCCTAGTCACCCATGTGTGGAGCCAGACTTTCACAGAGGCAAGCTGTCTGTCTGTCTGTCTGTCTGTCTGTCTGTCTGTCTGTCTGTCTGTCTGTCTGTCTGGCTGGCTGGCTGGCTGGCTGGCTGGCTGGCTGGCTGGCTGGCTGGCTGTCTACCTCTCTCTCTCTCTCTCTCTCTCTCTCTCTCTCTCTCTCTCTCCTCTCACCCCCTCCACTGCCGCACCGCTATGTTATGTGAAATGTTCATCTTGCAATAGGCCTGTGGTAAAAAATTAATGAAGCTCTTGTCTCTTCTTTCGTTCGCTCTCTCTCTCTCAAGAAAGAATCACACACACACTCACATACACACACATACACACACACATACACTCACACATGCACATACAAAACTGTAAACGTTTATCCTCGGGTACTGGCGGTGAGGACGCCATGTCACACTGCCCGTGCAGAGAAGGCTGGCGCGGTGCAGGCTGGGTGTCCATCACGTGATGGACGTGCTGCCCACCCCAGGGCGAGGTTGGACCGCGGCTGTCTTGTAGGGATTATGGCCAAAGCCATGCGCGCGGCGTCTTGCCCTGCACCACAGCGTCTTGCCCTGCACCACAGCGTCTTGCCCTGCACCACAGCGTCTTGCCCTGCACCACAGCGTCTTGCCCTGCACCACAGCGTCTTGCCCTGCACCACAGCGTCTTGCCCTGCACCACAGCGTCTTGCCCTGCACCACAGCGTCTTGCCCTGCACCACAGCGTCTTGCCCTGCACCACAGCGTCTTGCCCTGCACCACAGCGTCTTGCCCTGCACCACAGCGTCTTGCCCTGCACCACAGCGTCTTGCCCTGCACCACAGCGTCTTGCCCTGCACCACAGCGTCTTGCCCTGCACCACAGCGTCTTGCCCTGCACCACAGCGTCTTGCCCTGCACCACAGCGTCTTGCCCTGCACCACAGCGTCTTGCCCTGCACCACAGCGTCTTGCCCTGCACCACAGCAAGATGGAGATGGAGCGCAGGATTATCGCGCGCTGCCACAGGCCTACAGGCACGTGTCTACGGATGGGGAGGGGAGGGGGATGGGAAGGGGAGAGGGAGAGGAGGGGCTTTGAGGAGGGGGAGGCAAGGTTTTGAACGCTAACCATGTTGTGACAGGCTTACGTGTGCTGGCGTCGGAACGTAGCTGGGGTTGAGGGTGGGATTTGAAGAAAACTCTCTCTCTCTCTCTCTCTCTCTCTCTCTCTCTCTCTCTCTGATTATATCTTTCTCTGATTATATATCTCTCTGCTTCTATCTTTCTCTCTCTGCTTCTCTCTCTGCTTCCATCTCTCTCTCTGTTTCTCTCTCTTTCTGTTTCTCTCTCTTTCTGTTTCTCTCTCTCTTTCTGCTTCTCTCTCTCACTCTCTCTCTCTCTGTCTCTCTCTCTCTCTGCTTCTGTCTCTCTCTCTCTCTCTCTCTCTCTCTCGCTCAAAGCTCTTCATCACTTTAGAAAAACTGGTACTCCAATTGATAGACATGAGTATGTAAAATGTAGAAACTCCTACAAAAATCTAACTCGAGATCAAAAGAAAACACATTTTCAGAGTATTTGTCAAACAATAATCAATAACTTACAAGTATCTTCTGCCTTCTGGCCATTAGTACGATCCGCTTCGAGGACAAGGAATACGTTTCCGGCAATCCCCCTCGAAACCTGGAAAGACTATTTTAAAGGCCTGTTTGGTAAACAGGGAAATCACACAACCGGGGGTGAAGTGTGGGATGGAGTGTGGGATGGAGTGTGGGATGGAGAGCATAATACCGAAGACAATGAGCTGGACGCACCAATCTCTGAAGAGGGGGTGACTCTGGCTATAACAAAGCTTGGGACCAGACGAGCCCCAGGGATCGACGAAATTCCAGGGAAATTGGCATCGTCCTACGTCACCCCGTTCCTCACTACACTTTTCAATACTTTGTATATTAGACAGTACTTCCCTCTCGAGTGGAGACAATCTGTATTTATCCCTCTCTACAAATCGGGTGATAAACTTCAACCTAGTAATTACCGGGGAATTTCTTTGCTATGTACTATGAGTAAACTTTTCATGTCGGTCCTCACAAGTCGCCTGCGGAATTGGGCTGAAGGGGAGAATAAGTTCTGTATCGAGCAGGCCGGCTTTAGATCAGATCACTCTACCACTGATCATATGTTTACCCTTTACTCCATTGTCATAAAACACGTGTTCTGCGGCCGTGGTAAACTATATGCCGCTTTTATTGATTATCAAAAAGCCTTTGATTCTGTTGATAGGACATGCCTTTGGTCTGTTTTGAAAAAGTTTGGTATTCCAACAAAATTTTTGGAAATGATCAAAGCAGTGTATTCCCAAGTTCAAGCTTCTGTGCGATGGGACGGATTGTTGTCAGACATATTTGAATGTTCAATGGGAGTGAGGCAGGGCGCAGTCGAGTCTCCAATAATGTTTAATCTGTATATGACGTATGTCGCAGATTACATACGCAAATATGGAAGGCACGGCATACAACTTTTACCTGGTACGAAAAAGATATTCTTGCTTATGTTTGCTGATGACGTGGTTCTGTTGTCAACTACACCTGTAGGGCTCCAGTGCCAGTTAGACAACCTGAACAATATTTCAGGAAAACTAGGTCTCACTGTGAATAAACAAAAAACAAATGTTATGGTATTCAGAAGGGGAGGATTCCTTGCTCAGAGAGATAAATGAATGATTGGGGATACAAAACTGGAGGTAGTAAATAGTTACAGGTATTTGGGGTTTCTTTTTACAACAAAATTGTCCATCACTGCTGCCCTGGAATGCCAAGTGACAAAAGCCAAGCAAAAGATTGTACAGCTTTTAAAGACAATATGGAATCTGCATACCATGAACACAACCGTATTTTTTAAATATTTGATGCCCAGTTGCAACCGTCCGTTTTGTATGGATCAGAATTATGGGGACTAACCCAAAAGCAAACTGTGGAAAAAGCACATCTTTTTGCGTGCAAAAGATTTCTCAATTTAGACATGAAATCTTCTAATACAATGTGTTATGGAGAACTGGGAAGATATCCCCTCTACATCAATGCTTTGATAAAAACTATAAAGTATTGGCTGAAGATATGCAGAATGCCCGAAAATAGACTTCCAAAACAAGCTTACCTCATGATGATGAACATTAAAGTACCAGAAGAGTATGACTGGGTAAGATTGGTGAGAAAATGTTTATCACAGTACGGATTCGGATATATTTGGGAAAATGCTGGTACTAACAATGTAAAAGGTTTCATCCGAACCCTGAAGCAAAGGCTACGGGACAGTTTTCGACAGGAGTGGACAGCCAAGATAAACGGCAGTGATAGATTTGCGTTGTACCGATCATTTAAAAACACGTTACAGTGCGAAAGTTATCTTAACTTCATCAACATAAAAAAATTCAGAGACTGTTTTATACGCTTCAGGCTTCGTAATAACGAGTTAAAACACAATGTACGACCCAGAGCACAGCTGGATCAGGATGAAAGATGTCCATTCTGTAACGATATCGAGAACGAGACACACTTTATTATGAGTTGTCCTGTGTATTCTGATATAAGAGGAAAATACGTGGCAAAACATTTGCTAACAAACAGACATAATGACATAACGCACTTATTAAATGGAAGCGATGTACATAAAACGCGCGATGTTGCAATGTTTATATATTACAGTATGAACCGTCGCAATCAAAAAATTACCGAAAGAACTCTATGTAATCCATCATGTAACCTGTAAATGATTAAAATAATCACCTGTCAGGAACTCCTTCTATTCTCACAACGTAGTTCTATTCGGTCTCAGTACACTGTCCTATATTATCGTCAACCTCGTTGCTAAAATAATGTTCGCTTGATGTGATATAATTTTGTTAACACAGTATTGATTGTAACTGTTCCAATGTAGAGATCTCATGTGATCTTCTCTGAGAATATTCTAAACATGTATTTTGATCACTGTACAGTTTGAACTGCTTAACAACTTCGTGTATATATAGCATTGCAATTTTACATGTTTGTACTGTTATAACCATGATGGGTCGTCGGCCGAAATAAAGATTCAGATTCAGATTC
>JAWQFJ010002244.1:39840-50525 GCA_034096865.1 Theodoxus fluviatilis
CCTGTGTCCCTCCCCTGTGTCCCTCCCCTGTGTCCCTTGTGTCCCTTGTGTCCCTTGTGTCCCTTGTGTCCCTCCCTTGTGTCCCTCCCTTGTGTCCCTCCCTTGTGTCCCTCCCTTGTGTCCCTCCCTTGTGTCCCTTGTGTCCCTTGTGTCCCTTGTGTCCCTCCCTTGTGTCCCTCCCTTGTGTCCCTCCCTTGTGTCCCTCCCTTGTGTCCCTCCCTTGTGTCCCTCCCTTGTGTCCCTTGTGTCCCTCCCTTGTGTCCCTCCCTTGTGTCCCTCCCTTGTGTCCCTCCCTTGTGTCCCTCCCTTGTGTCCCTCCCTTGTGTCCCTCCCTTGTGTCCCTCCCTTAAGTCCCTCCCTAGTATACACTCCTTGCAGTTTTCTTTTTCGCCATTGGTGAATCTGTCTGACCATGACCTTTACACTTTGCCCTCTGACTTTTCCTTAACTAATTTTTTTAATTTTCCACGCAGATGGGATATTCATGGTATGATATACTCTTTACCTTTGTTGTTGTTATTGACATTGTTGATGATTTAGGTGTTGTTAATGATGTTTAAATTGTTGATGATATATGTGTTTGTTAATGGTGTTGTTGATGACGTTGTTGTTTACGATGTTGACACACGTGAGGTGAAAAGAGGGCTTGTTGTGCCTGCACTTTGAAATATGGCAGTCCGACTATCAGACTAACACTGGCAGACAGACAGACAGACACAGACAGACAGACAGACAGACACAGACAGACAGACAGACAGACAGACAGACAGACAGACAGACAGACAGACAGACAGACAGACAGACAGACAGACAGACAGACAGACAGACAGACAGACAAACAAACAGACATAAGCACACACACACACACAGACAAACAGACAGACACACACACAGACAGACACACACACACACAGACAGACACACACACAGACACACACACACAGACAGACAGACAGACAGACAGACAGACAGACAGACAGACAGACAGACAGACAGGCAGACAGACAGACAAACAGGCACACATGCACACAGACAGACCAGACAAACAGAGAGACAGACAGACAGGCACACAGACAGACAAGCACACAGACAAACAGGCACACAGACAGGCAAGCAGGCAGACAGGCAGGCTGGCAGGCAGGCAGGCAGACAGACAGACGGACACACAGACAGACACACAGACAGACACAAACACAGACAGACACACAGACTGACACAGGAACACAGACAGACACATAGACAGACACATAGACAGACAGACAGACATCCACACGGACAGGCGCACAGACAGGCAGGCAAGCAGGCAGGGATACAGACAGACACAGACAGGCAGACACATAGACAGACACATAGACAGACAGACAGACACACAGACAGACACACAGACAGGCACACAGACAGGCACACTGACAGACATATACACGCGCGCGCGCACACAAACACACACTGAGACAGACAGACAGACAGACAGAGACAGACTGACAGACACTCACATACACACTCAGACTGACTGAATAACAGACACACACACACACACACACGCGCGCGCGCGCGCACACACACACACTGACAGACTGATACACACTGACAGACTGATACACACTGACAGACTGATACACACTGACAGACTGATACACACAGACAGACTGATACACAAACACACAAACAGACAGCCGGACAGACAGGCGGACATGCAAACAAGCGGACGGACAAACAAATAAACGGACAGACAGGTGGAAAGAGATAGACACTGACGGACAAACAGATACGTGGACAGAGAGATTGACAGACACTGACGGACAAACAGATACGTGGACAGAGAGATTGACAGACACTGGCGGACAGATAGACAGGTGGACAGGGACATAGACAGACACTGGCGGACAGATAGACAGGTGGACAGAGAGATTGACAGACACTGACGGACAGATAGACAGACGGACAGAGAGATTGACAGACACTGACGGACAAACAGACAAGTGGACAGAGAGATAGACAGACACTGACGGACAGATAGACAGGCGGACAGAGATTGACACTGACGGACAGATAAACAGGTGGACAGAGAGATGGACAGACACTGACGGACAAACAGACACGTGGACAGAGAGATTGACACTGACGGACAAACAGACAGGTGGACAGAGAGATAGACAGACATTGACGGACAAACAGACAGGTGGACAGAGAGATTGACAGACACTGACGGACAAACAGACAGGTGGACAGAGAGATAGACATTGACGGACAAACAGACACGTGGGCAGAGAGATGGACACTGACGGACAAACAGACACGTGGACAGAGAGACAGACACTGACGGACAAACACAGGTGGACAGAGAGATAGACAAACACTGGCGGACAAACAGACAGGTGGACAGAGAGATAGACACTGGCGGACAAGCAGACAGGTGGACAGAGAGATTGACAGACACTGACGGACAAACAGACAGGTGGACAGAGAGATAGACACTGACGGACAAACAGACAGGTGGACAGAGAGATAGACATTGACGGACAAACAGACACGTGGGCAGAGAGATGGACACTGACGGACAGACACGTGGACAGAGAGACAGACACTGACGGACAAACAGACAGGTGGACAGAGAGATAGACAGACACTGGCGGACAAACAGACAGGTGGACAGAGAGATAGACACTGGCGGACAAGCAGACAGGTGGACAGAGAGATAGACAGACACTGACGGACAGACAGGTGGACAAAGAGATAGACAGACACTGACGGACAAACAGACAGGTGGACAGAGAGATGGACAGACACTGACGAACAGATAGACAGGTGGACAGAGAGATAGACACTGACGGACAAACAGACAGGTGGACAGAGAGATAGACACTGGCGGAAAAACAGACAGGTGGACAGAGAGTTAGACAGACACTGGCGGACAGATAGACAGGTGGACAGAGAGATTGACAGACACTGACGGACAAACAGACAGGTGGACAGAGAGATAGACAGACATTGACGGACAGACACGTGGACAGAGAGATAGACAGACACTGACGGACAGATAGACAGACGGACAGAGAGATTGACAGACACTGACGGACAAACAGACAGGTAGACAGAGAGATAGACAGACACTGGCGGACAGATAGACAGGCGGACAGAGATAGACAGACACTGACGGACAGATAGACAGACGGACAGAGAGATTGACAGACACTGACGGACAAACAGACAGGTGGACAGAGAGATAGACACTGACGGACAAACAGACAGGTGGACAGAGAGATAGACACTGACGGACAGATAGACAGGCGGACAGAGATAGACACTGACGGACAGATAGACAGACGGACAGAGAGATTGACAGACACTGACGGACAAACAGACAGGTGGACAGAGAGATAGACACTGGCGGACAAACAGACAGGTGGACAGAGAGATAGACAGACACTGGCGGACAGATAGACAGGCGGACAGAGAGATTGACAGACACTGACGGACAAACAGACAGGTTGACAGAGAGATAGACAGACATTGACGGACAGACACGTGGACAGAGAGATAGACAGACACTGACGGACAGATAGACAGACGGACAGAGAGATTGACAGACACTGACGGACAAACAGACACGTGGACAGAGAGATAGACAGACACTGACGGACAAACAGACAGGTGGACAGAGAGATAGACAGACACTGACGGACAGATAGACAGACGGACAGAGAGATTGACACTGACGGATAGATAAACAGGTGGACAGAGAGATAGACAGACACTGGCGGACAGATAGACAGGCGGACAGAGATAGACAGACACTGACGGACAGATAGACAGGCGGACAGAGAGATTGACACTGACGGACAAACAGACAGGTGGACAGAGAGATTGACACTGACGGACAAACAGACAGGTGGACAGAGAGATTGACACTGACGGACAAACAGACAGGTGGACAGAGAGATAGACAGACACTGACGGACAAACAGACAGGTGGACAGAGAGATTGACACTGACGGACAAGCAGACAGGTGGACAGAGAGATTGACACTGACGGACAAGCAGACAGGTGGACAGAGCACTAGGCACGAGCTGGGGAGGACATGTTGGTGGCGCACGGAGTCAACCTAGGCGGCTGTCTTCTCTTTTACATCTCGCGCATCGTGTGAGTGTCCGGTCGTCCGAAGGCAAAAGTTATGTCCCCTTGAGAAGTGCAAATCGTCAGTTCAGCACAGCCTGCCTGTGACGTGTCTTGTTTTCCTTTCTCTCACGGAGGACTGCGTTGCAGTAGATTCCTGTTCCGTGGTTACCTCTCTCCCTCGTTACCCCTCTCCCTCGTTGCCTCTCTCCCTCGTTACCTCCCTCCCTCGTTACCTCTCTCCCTCGTTACCTCTCTCCCTCGTTACCCCTCTCCCTCGTTACCCCTCTCCCTCGTTACCCCTCCCCCTCGGTATCTCTCTCCCTCGTTACCCCTCTCCCTCGTTACCTCTCTCCCTCATTACCCCTCTCCCTCGTTACCTCTCTCCCTCGTTACCTCTCTCCCTCGTTACCTCTCTCCCTCGTTACCTCTCTCCCTCGTTACCTCCCTCCCTCGTTACCTCTCTCCCTCGTTACCTCTCTCCCTCGTTACCTCTCTCCCTCGTTACCTCTCTCCCTCGTTACCTCTCTCCCTCGTTACCTCTCTCCCTCGTTACCTCTCTCCCTCGTTACCCCTCTCCCTCGTTACCTCTCTCCCTCGTTACCCCTCTCCCTCGTTACCTCTCTCCCGCGTTACCTCTCTCTCGCGTTACCTCTCTCCCTCGTTAGCCTTCTCCCTCGTTACCTCCCTCCCTCGTTACCTCTCTCCCTCGTTACCTCTCCCTCGTTACCTCTCTCCCTCGTTACCTCTCTCCCGCGTTACCTCTCTCCCTCGTTACCCCTCTCCCTCGTTACCTCTCTCCCTCGTTACCTCTCTCCCTCGTTACCTCTCTCTCGCGTTACCCCTCCCCCTCGGTACCTCTCTCCCTCGTTACCTCTCTCCCTCGTTACCCCTCCCCCTCGTTACCCCTCCCCTTCGTTACCCCTTTCCCTCGTTACCTCTCTCCCTCGTTACCCCTCTCCCTCGTTACCTCTCTCCCGCGTTACCTCTCTCTCGCGTTACCTCTCTCCCTCGTTAGCCTTCTCCCTCGTTACCTCTCTCCCTCGTTACCCCTCTCCCTCGTTACCTCTCTCCCTCGTTACCTCTCTCCCTCGTTACCTCTCTCCCTCGTTACCCCTCTCCCTCGTTACCCCTCTCCCTCGTTACCTCTCTCCCTCGTTTTGCCTGGCGTCAGTTCCTTTCGATGGATGGTTTGGCCTGTGTCTCTCCACACACTTTAGCATGTGTTTAGTTTTCACTCTCGACAGCATGGCCTGTGTCTCTCCACACACTTTAGCATGTGTTTAGTTTTCACTCTCGACAGCAATGCCTGTGTCTCTCCACACACTTTAGCATGTGTTTAGTTTGCACTCTCGACAGCATGGCCTGAGTCTCTCCACACACTTTAGCATGTGTTTAGTTTTCACTCTCGACAGCATGGCCTGTATCTCTCCACACAATTTAGCATGTGTTTAGTTTGCACTCTCGACAGCATGGCCTGTGTCTCTCCACACACTTTAGCATGTGTTTAGTTTTCACTCTCGACAGCATGGCCTGTGTCTCTCCACACACTTTAGCATGTGTTTAGTTTGCACTCTCGACAGCATGGCCTGTGTCTCTCCACACAATTTAGCATGTGTTTAGTTTTCACTCTCGACAGCATGGCCTGTGTCTCTCCACACACTTTAGCATGTGTTTAGTTTTCACTCTCGACAGCATGGCCTGTGTCTCTCCACACACTTTAGCATGTGTTTAGTTTTCACTCTCGACAGCATGGCCTCTGTCTCTCCACACACTTTAGCACGTGTTTAGTTTTCACTCTCGACAGCAATGCCTGTGTCTCTCCACACTCTTTAGCATGTGTTTAGTTTTCACTCTCGACAGCATGGCCTGTGTCTCTCCACACACTTTAGCATGTGTTTAGTTTTCACTCTCGACAGCATGGCCTGTGTCTCTCCACACACTTTAGCATGTGTTTAGTTTTCACTCTCGACAGCATGGCCTGTGTCTCTCCACACACTTTAGCATGTGTTTAGTTTGCACTCTCGACAGCATGGCCTGTGTCTCTCCACACACTTGAGCATGTGTTTAGTTTTCACTCTCGACAGCATGGCCTGTATCTCTCCACACAATTTAGCATGTGTTTAGTTTGCACTCTCGACAGCATGGCCTGTGTCTCTCCACACACTTTAGCATGTGTTTAGTTTTCACTCTCGACAGCATGGCCTGTGTCTCTCCACACACTTTAGCATGTGTTTAGTTTTCACTCTCGACAGCATGGCCTGTGTCTCTCCACACACTTTAGCATGTGTTTAGTTTTCACTCTCGACAGCATGGCCTGTGTCTCTCCACACACTTTAGCATGTGTTTAGTTTTCACTCTCGACAGCATGGCCTGTGTCTCTCCACACACTTTAGCACGTGTTTAGTTTTCACTCTCGACAGCATAGCCTGTGTCTCTCCACACAATTTAGCATGTGTTTAGTTTTCACTCTCGACAGCAATGCCTGTGTCTCTCCACACTCTTTAGCATGTGTTTAGTTTTCACTCTCGACAGCATGGCCTGTGTCTCTCCACACACTTTAGCATGTGTTTAGTTTGCACTCTCGACAGCATGGCCTGTGTCTCTCCACACACTTTAGCATGTGTTTAGTTTTCACTCTCGACAGCATGGCCTGTGTCTCTCCACACAATTTAGCATGTGTTTAGTTTGCACTCTCGACAGCATGGCCTGTGTCTCTCCACACACTTTAGCATGTGTTTAGTTTGCACTCTCGACAGCATGGCCTGTGTCTCTCCACACACTTTAGCACGTGTTTAGTTTTCACTCTCGACAGCATGGCCTGTGTCTCTCCACAACATTTAGCATGTGTTTAGTTTTCACTCTCGACAGCATGGCCTGTGTCTCTCCACACACTTTAGCACGTGCTTAGGGCCTTGCAGGAAGGCACGTTTTTCGATGTTTTTGTGTCCTAGAAACTTTCAGCGCGGACCTTTGATGTTAACTGAGTGGAAAACTGAAATCGTGGCTGTCGGACTGCAGCTGTAGAAAGAGGGAAAGGGGACAAGTATGTCCTCACACTGATTTGATAGCGGAGGTCACCCATTAGGCTGATTGTGATGACTGGAAGAGTTGTTAGGTTTTACGCATGTGTCGTGCTTCGGATGACATGTTTCCCTAAGTCTGCCACAGTGAATGAAGCTCATTAATTTCTTCATCTTAACTTATAATAACTTTTATAATCTGTATCGGAGTGCTTTTTTTTACTCTTCTCTCTCTCACACTTTCTCTTTTCTCTCTCTCTCTCTCTCTCTCTCTCTCTCTCTCTCTCTCTCTCTCTCTCTCTCTCTCTCTCTCTCTTTCTCTCTTTCTCTCTCTCTCTCTCTCTCTCTCTCTCTCTCCCATTCTTAGGCATTATATTCCTTATCAGCTCGACTGGACTAGACTGGTTTTTCTTCAATGCTTGCAGGGTGGATGAAGCTGTTTTGAAGAACCCCAAGATTCTGGAGGAAGGCTGGGACAGAGAAAAAGAACTGGAAAGAGAGAAGAAAAAGGAGGAAAAGGAGAAGAAGAAAGAAGAGGAAAGACGGAAAAAGGAGGAGAAGAATGAGGCGAAGAGGAAGCTGAAAGAAGCGAAAGAAAAGGAAAAGAAGGAGAAATCAAAAAAGAAATAGACGTTTTTGGTATTTGTCTGTATGTCTTCTTACAGTCACCCCAAAAGTAGGTCCCTCACTGGGACAGGTGGGACACGCACCTCTTTAAACTGGGACAGGTGGGACATGCACCTCTTGAAACTGGGACAGGTGGGACATGCACCTCTTGAAACTGGGACAGGTGGGACATGGTAACATTTAGCCAGACACTCCTCTTGCAAGCACACTGTTTGGATTGCTGACCCCGCTATAATTATAAAGGCTCTGTGATCGTTACTCTTGTTGTCAATAAGGGACAGTTTATGTGCTTCAAGCATTTTCCTTGGGAAATGAAATGATTGGATTGGATTGCAATATACTCGGTTTTAATCGTTAAGTGAGCAAATCAAGTGCAATGAAAAATGTGTATTAGAATATTGACATGGGTCTGCTTGGGAGGCGTTTTCTGTAGAATGTGCAGCTTCTGTTTACATGTAGGCCTACCTGTGTCCCGTGCCCAGCTCCTGTTTACATGTAGGCCTACCTGTGTCCCGTGCCCAGCTCCTGTTTACATGTAGGCCTATTTGTGTCCCGTGCCCAGCTCCTGTTTACATGTAGGCCTACTTGCATCCCGTGCCCAGCTTTTGTTTACATGTAGGCCTATTTGTGTCCCGTGCCCAGCTCTTGTTTACATGTAGGCCTATTTGCGTTCTGTGCCCAGCTCCTGTTTACATGTAGGCCTGTTTGTGTCCCGTGCCCAGCTCCTGTTTACATGTAGGCCTACTTGCATCCCGTGCCCAGCTTTTGTTTACATGTAGGCCTATTTGTGTGCCGTGCCCAGCTCCTGTTTACATGTAGGCCTATTTGTGTCCCGTGCCCAGCTCCTGTTTACATGTAGGCCTACTTGCATCCCGTGCCCAGCTTTTGTTTACATGTAGGCCTATTTGTGTCCCGTGCCCAGCTCTTGTTTACATGTAGGCCTATTTGTGTTCCGTGCCCAGCTCCTGTTTACATGTAGGCCTACCTGTGTCCCGTGCCCAGCTTCTGTTTACATGTAGGCCTACCCGTGTCCCGTGCCCAGCTCCTGTTTACATGTAGGCCTACTTGCATCCCGTGCCCAGCTTCTGTTTACATGTAGGCCTACTTGCATCCCGTGCCCAGCTCCTGTTTACATGTAGGCCTACCTGTGTCTCATGCCCAGCTCCTGTTTACATGTAGGCCTATTTGTGTCCCGTGCCCAGCTCCTGTTTACATGTAGGCCTATTTGTGTCCCGTGCCCAGCTCCTGTTTACATGTAGGCCTACCTGTGTCTCGTGCCCAGCTCCTGTTTACATGTAGGCCTATTTGTGTCTCGTGCCCAGCTCCTGTTTACATGTAGGCCTATTTGTGTCCCGTGCCAAGCGTTAGTATTTGGCCTCTGCCGCGGCTTTCGGGGCCCAGACTCCGTCAGAGATGAGTATCTCTGATCACGACAGATGGTGTCAATGTGACTGTAAAACTTAGTACCAAGATAACTGGCAACATGACAGATGGTTTCTTGCAATGGCAGACTTTGTGTGCGTCCTCTGTTGCAATGGCAGGCTTTGTGTGCGTCCTCTGTTGCAATGGCAGGCTTTGTGTGCGTCCTCTGTTGCAATGTCAGGCTTTGTGTGCGTCCTCTGTTGCAATGGCCACTGTGTGTGCGTCCTCTGTTGCAATGGCAGGCTTTGTGTGCGTCCTCTGTTGCAATGTCAGACTGTGTGTGCGTCCTCTGTTGCAATGTCAGACTGTGTGTGCGTCCTCTGTTGCAATGGCCAGACTTTGTGTGCGTCCTCTGTTGCAATGACCAGGCTTTGTGTGCGTCCTCTGTTGCAATGGCCACTGTGTGCGTCCTCTGTTGCAATGTCAGACTGTGTGTGCGTCCTCTGTTGCAATGGCCAGGCTTTGTGTGCGTCCTCTGTTGCAATGGCCAGGCTTTGTGTGCGTCCTCTGTTGCAATGGCAGGCTTTGTGTGCGTCCTCTGTTGCAATGTCAGGCTTTGTGTGCGTCCTCTGTTGCAATGGCCAGGCTTTGTGTGCGTCCTCTGTTGCATTGGCCAGGCTTTGTGTGCGTCCTCTGTTGCAATGGCCAGGCTTTGTGTGCGTCCTCTGTTGCAATGGCCAGACTGTGTGTGCGTCCTCTGTTGCAATGACCAGGCTTTGTGTGCGTCCTCTGTTGCATTGGCCAGGCTTTGTGTGCGTCCTCTGTTGCATTGGCCAGGCTTTGTGTGCGTCCTCTGTTGCATTGGCCAGGCTTTGTGTGCGTCCTCTGTTGCATTGGCCAGGCTTTGTGTGCGTCCTCTGTTGCATTGGCCAGGCTTTGTGTGCGTCCTCTGTTGCAATGGCCAGGCTGTGTGTGCGTCCTCTGTTGCAATGGCCAGGCTTTGTGTGCGTCCTCTGTTGCAATGGCCAGGCTTTGTGTGCGTCCTCTAGCGTTCGACCCCCACGGGTGTATCGGCCCTAGGCTGTGGGAGTCAGCGATACCACTATCTGTCATGAGCCGCCCCCAGATGGTATGCATGGGCTTTGTGTGCGTGCTCTGTATTGACAAATTGGCCAACACTGTAGTGCGTCACCTGTCTGTAGGCGCGACTGGCATAGGGGATGTTGTGGGATGACGCACCCCTGTTCACGCCACATGGCCAGGCTTTGTCGTGGTCCGTGGTGTTGCAATGGGGCCACTTAGGTCGGGTGTCAGGATCCTATGCACACACAACCAGCGGCGAGGGGTATGCGTGTGGTCGGTACACTCATTTTACGCACCCACATCGAGGCCTAGGAGGGGACTGGCGTGTTGGGTACACATATACTGCACTGCCACAAGGTGAAGCCTGGTGGCGCCATACAAACATGCGCGTAGACTAACGTCGTTGTTAGTCCCGCCCCCGCGCGCAATGTAGCGACGTATCGCACTGTGTAGTGCTCCACTGTGCTGTGTGTAGC
>JAWQFJ010002245.1:5000-35000 GCA_034096865.1 Theodoxus fluviatilis
TATCACTTAGTGCTAAAATGCTGTGTGAAAAGTCGGAGCTCGTTTGCCTCCTTCAAGCAAATCGACACGAACTCGAGTTGCGTGGTTTTAACGAAGTATAGTGTAAACGTACCGACACGATGGCTAATTTACGTATTTAATTCTTTGTATCCAAGTGGAGGGTAAATCTCTTTGTAGCAGTCCCGTACGAGATTCTTTACTACTTGTCAATTTGCAAAATTTAACATGTACGCGTACGCAATGCATGCATTTTAAAGTTAGCACTTCACTGTTTAAATTGTAAGCACAGATAGACTGACAAATGATGCCTCATGAAATTATGTCAGAAAGGTCCTTTGCGATGTTAGAACTAAAAGTTTACAGTACATGTATAGTTACACGAACAAAGTACATCTATATTTGCATGCATGAAAACACGTGCTCACCCAATCACATAACACCTGCGCGCGCGCACACACACACACACACACACACACACACACACACACACACACACACACACACACACAGAGTTCAAACACTTCATTCTCGCGTTTGGACACATGCTTACTCATCACGCTATACGTGTGCAGTACATAGACGCTCATAGTTTTCTTTTGTCACAAAGCATGTCTCACGCACGCATGAAGCCTGAATGGCTGTAGTCAAGTAGCCCTCCATGGTGTTCAAAAGCAACCGCTGGGGGGTCCTACTGCTCCAACTCCCATGCATAGTATTCGTGAAGACCAGCACCTCTTGACCCGCCCCGAAAGCTGTAAACAATAGATGTATGTAGGTGTACCTGATCCCGCCCTGCAGGTCATCTCCCCTTCATTCGTCTGCGTTAGTCATTCTTGCCAACCGCAATGATCCCCCAGTCATAGTTTTTCATGGGGGGCGCAGGGCCAAAGTTCAGCACTGCCCAAAGGGAGTAGTGCACGCTCCCTCACTCCCTCATCGTTCGCCTCTTTATCTCCCCCATACCACCTCATACCCCCCATACCACCACATCACATTTCTGTTAGCACCCCCACCCCCTACCCCAGCTCCTCCTCTCCATCCCTTCTCCCTCCCACGCTCTCACAACTCTCACTGCTCTCACTGGGTGTTGATATCGGGAGTAGTTGGGAGTAAGTCAGGGGCATGAGGAGTGACCGGTGGTGTATTGTGCCCAGTAATGACCCTTGAAATTCTGTTCTTGGCCTCTTGCTGGCCATTAACTGGAGGTGTGACAGTGAGATAGATCAGAGGCCTCAGACAGCACCTAGGTATGCATGGAATGAGGAGCCAGAGTTCCAATAGCTGTTGACTATCCATATACATCCTCCCCCGTGCTTGCTGTTGGAAAACCTTGTGAAACATGTGGAGCGCCTCTATGAAAGTTATGACTGATTTACAGTCTTGAGGGCTTGGATGATCGGAGCAAGATTTAGCACGTTTTTCTCTCGTGTCTGAGTTGCACACGGTGGCAAACATCGCCACGGTATGCGGCAAATGTTAATGAAACGTAATCAAGAGTCGTGGGACTGAAGGGAAATAATCCGCGCGCACTTTGCGAACCATTTACTCTGACGTCACAGCATAGTTGTGGAATGGTATAACTCTTGGATATGTGCAGTATGGCATTGCTTAAAATAACATCTTTGGCACCGATGTTGTGGGAAGAAGTATTTTGCCTTCACCTGGCAAGGAATGCGGATAATCCTTATCGCTTTCTCGGTGCCCGTGTAATGGATTAACGTTGCAGTGTCAGTAAAAACACCGGCACAATCGACATTTCTGTGCCTGTGGGTTCATAAATGCAGGAATACCTACAAGGTCTTCCGACCACACCACTACTTGAAATTCCCCAAGCCCTTCCTTGGGTAGCGTTCAGCCATTCTGTAACGGCATATCCGCATTTCCCCGGGGTCGGTTTTGGTCTCGAAGCAACAACTTCTGTACGACAAAAATTAATTCCATGAAATCGTCGATATCCGTACATATTGTCTAGAATTTGTTTCAGAAATATTAGAATATAAGAGAGGTACATAAGGCCAAAATAAAAAGAATGTGTGGTTAAGGTAACATAGCCAAAAAAAATAGGGTAGGTAGGTCGGCAATAAGTTTTTTTTTAACTTTTTTTTTCTCTCGTGGAAACCAAATTAAACCTACTCGACTTGGAAATAAGTGTGCGAACAGACAACGGATATTCCCTTTGAACAATTTTGACTTAACTTCTCTTGGAATTAGGTAAAGAAAAGCATTGACTTACCAGTGAAGATATGGCTGATATGAGATTGTCTGCTCTTCTAGTGTCAGTATCATCAAAGATTATAATCTTTAGTATCATGTGGCCAACCATCGGTGCTCCTAACGTGAACCAGATGTAATTAAAATGCATCAGGAACTTGTGCTGCATGTTGATCATTCTCTTCTTCTTCCTCACTCTCGGCTTGCAAAACTTCACATTTGAAATGTATCGCCTTCAGTCCAAACGTGTCCCCGACCTCTCCAACAGTCAAACCCCAAGCCAACTCAAACCCATCCCCATCTGCTTTCCATGCGGTCACATCACCGTAGCCACGAGCGACCACCCCATATTTTTTCATGTTCAATTCGGGATGAATGTTAAGAAAAACTTCCGTCATCGATGCCGTCTCTGGATATGCGGAAATCTGCTTCTTGCTGTCTTGATGGTCACATTTTGAGTTAACAGTCGCCACCAAACGTTCGAGGCACGCCATTTTTGTTTGTTTTCAGAATGAGGCTTGAGGAACGAGGTAAGTTACTTCCCTTTGCGCCCTGCGTCGTAGGTAACTACACGGGTTGTTTCCTGAGACTGAACGATCGATCTCTCCCTCAACCCACAACTTTGATTTTAAAAAAAACTTCAACATTTTCAATAACAAGATGTAGGGTCGGCGCCCCAGAATAGGGTAGGTCGGGTTACCGTAACCACACCAATTTTATTTTTGGCCTAATTTACAAATAGCTGGTTTCTAAACATTTTTGTCGTCATTACTTCATCGGTTTGTTGAGGACCATTATAACCTTCTTGTAAGCCTTGACTCAACTCGCTGCAGATGAGACGTACGTCCACTGAGGAAAGAAAATGGTCGTCTGAAGAAGGACATGTTCTCACTTTATTCCTGGAAAGAGAAACAGAGTGAATGAAGTAATTGACCAGACACAAGGCGGGTCAATGCGCCTTGCCCCTCACTTTCTCGTTCTGCAAATAATGATGTATTCATTTGTCCTTCTGTCAGCCTCTTTCTGTATGTCAGCCTGTCTTTTAGTCTGTCTGCAGTCTGCCCGCCAGACTGTGTACTTGCCTGCCTGTCCGTCTGCCTATCACTCTGTCAGCTTTTCTTCTTGCCTACATGTATGTGTTGGTCTGCCCGTGTATCTGACTCGAAGTCTATCTGTCCACCTACCTGCATATCTACCTGTCGATCATTCCCACAGACTCTCGTATGCATGCACGAGAACAATTCGACGTCATGAATGACACCAGTGGACCTCAACAGTATTTCCTTCACTTGAACAAATCACTGTTCAATTTGCAAATTCCAGTCAAGGGTCCTTCAATGCAATGCACACATTCCAAGGGAAAATAAATGTTCATGGCTGTGACCTTGTCGACTGCCCATCCCATGTTGGGCGAGACCTGAGTTATAAAGACTGATGAAAAAGGTATGTTTCAACGTCTACACAATAGCCCGAGGCATCCTGCCCGTGTCAGCTTTTGAGGCAACACCACAGCTATTTCCTGTTTGCAGCTTGACTAAAGAAGCGAGAGAAAATGCTCACGCCCATCCCGCCACCTCACGTCTCTCTCCTCGTAAACCTCATTTCGTTCCCCATAGATAGTGATCTGCAGACGCACAGGTGTGGCGAGGAATGAGTACGGTAGTGTAAAAGGATGATGGAGGAAGAATTGGGGTGGAGGCGGGGAAGCACTGAATGGCGTTCACCATGTGTGGTGGCAACAATGCTGAGAAGTTCTAGACGGAGGTGGCAACAAATCTTTGGTGTGATTCAAATGCTGGAGATGTAACTACCAGAGGATGCTGAAGACGTGGGGTTAAACAATGGTGGATAATGTGAGGCTGCAGGAAAGTGAGAATGACGACTTGGAAGTGGGGGTAGAGGTGAGCGAGTCGTCATGTGCATATAATCTTGAGGACTATGGCAGAGATAATGTTGAATGCAAAACTGTGGAGGACCAGTTGGGGGTCTTGGGGACGCATACACAAATCCGTAGGGGGTTGTAGACGGGATCGCTTCAGCCATAGATTCGCCCTGACACTCCTTGTCAGACAGGGCAGGAGTCGAGAAGGGCAGGCGGTCAGACTGTTCCAGGAATGTGCCATCAGATGGAGGAGACGGGATTAGGGGCAAGGAAATAAATGGAGGTGGAAGAGCGTGAAGATGAAAATAGACGGGGAAGGAGATGCCATGAGGAGAAAATGGGGAGCTTGCACGGTTCAACACACCGTGGCCACAGCAGGTACTGCCGACAGGTGCACGAGTGTGAAATGTTGGGAGCCAGAGGAAGCGGGTGTGCTTTATCAAGGGAACTTCTTGCTGTCAAGGGAACTCCTTGCTGTCAAGGGAACTCCTGTGTGCAAGGACTTCCCTTGTTGCCCAGCTCGAGATGGCTTCTCTAAGGGCTCTGCTCTTCTCACTAGGTCAAGAACGAAGCCAAAAATAATCCTTCTCAAGAACTTTAAGCTACAAGTACGGATTAACTTATGCAGAAATGCGATCCTGCGTTTGACACGGTCCAGCGTTTGATATAATTCATAATTAGGTGTAATTTTGCATTGAAAACTTCGTATAAGGACGTTGAGTTGGTTCTGAATTGTTGTGTGGAAATGTCAAAAATAGATAATAAAAGATTACTGTAGAATTGCGATTCGCGGAAATAATAATTGCTTTCAAAGGTACAATGATCACTAACTGAAGGAAACGGAGACAGAGCATGTTGGAAAAGTTAGTTGTCTCTGGGTTTTGGAGTTAAAATTGAAGGAGATGCATTCTCCCTATTCAGATTTCGGTCGTAGATGAGGCCCTGTTGAAAACAAGGGCTTAATGTGTAGTTCTATTAATAATCGTCGTAGATTCATAAAAGAAAAAAGTCATTGCAGTGGAAGAGGTTCTCTTATTCTTATATTGAAAACTGTATATTAAAAGTATTAAAACAGATAAATGTGTAGTTTTATACAGGGACTTAACACCTATGTCTGGGTCTGAGACCGCTTTACACTATCATTAGGCATGGATTCTCTGCTGCAGAGGCCTGAAATTGGTTTGGTATGTAACCGTATCAGCTTCGTTCATTTGGGGTTATTGGGAGATTTGTTGTTGTAGTTGGCACCACTCCCAAACGGCTCTGTTGCCTCTTTTTGATGAGTTCACAACACCATACTCCGATTACCAGATGTACCATGCACCACACAGCACTTCAAGATTGGCTTTCTGAAGAGTGGCGTGTGGTCACGCTCTGTGTTGAGCAAGCCTCAGCCACTGTCGGCGTGTCTGTGTCCGCCAGAGGCTAGGGTTGCCTGGACAAGGAATACAAAACAACGAAGTAAAGTCTGTGTCGTTTCCGCTGTTTCTCAACCTCCACGCTATCTTCACGTACGTCCTCCATCCATCCGAACATTCCTTCCTCAATTCGATCTGTCCGTCCGTCCGTCCGTCCATCCGTTCGTCCGTTTGTCTGTCGGTCCGTCCGTCCGTGCCTATCTTTCCCCCTCCTCCCTCTCTCTCTCTCTCTCTCTCTCTCTCTCTCTCTCTCTCTCTCTCAATCTCTCTCTCTCTCTCTCTCTCACACACACACACACACATACTCATTCTCACTCTCTTTCTCATTCTTTCTTTCTCTCTCTCTTTCTCTCTCTGTCTCTGTCTGTCTGTGCGTCTGTCTGTGTGTCTGTCTGTTTGTGTGTCTGTCTGTCTGTCTGTGTGTATGTCTGTCTGTGTATCTGTCTGTGTATCTGTCTGTGTGTCTGTTTGTCTGTGTGTCTGTCTGTCTGTCTGTCTGTCTGTCTGTCTGTCTGTCTGTCTGTCTGTCTGTCTGTCTGTCTGTCTGTGTGTGTCTGTCTGTCTGTGTGTCTGTCTGTCTATCTGTGTGTCTGTGTGTGTGTGTGTGTCTGTCTGTCTGTCTGTCTGTCTGTCTGTCTGTCTGTCTGTCTGTCTGTCTGTCTGTCTGTCTGTCTCTCACTCCTTCACACACACACACACACACACACACACACACACACACACACACACACACACACACACACACACACACACACACACACACACACAGCTGCCTGAATATTTTTTTTAATTTTTCCCACGACCACTGTATGCAGTCTTTGTTTTCCATGGGAAATAAAGGTAGATGGCGACGTATCAACCACACAATATGGTTTGGGTTTCAAACCGCTTTACACTGTATGATCCGATAACTAGCCGGTAAAGTTCCTTTGAGAAAAATAAAATGTTCTTAATCCTTGACTTAGAGACGCCTGAAATAGAAAATGCCTGAATTGAATTTATGGTAGGATTTGCGTGAGCAAAGTCTTGATTGTGATTACGGAGATCTCTAGACGTTCTGGATGACGTAGGGGAGCAATGGACATTAATGAAGAAAACATATCATTGATTTGTGGGTCTGCTCCAGAGTGCTTGTTTGAACAAATGCCTTTGATCTCGTCTTGGATTATTGGAGAAGTGTCGTCTGTGGAATATAAATCGGTCATATCATGGGGACTTGAAGCTTGCAGACGATCAGGGATTACCCTATTTGCATGCTTCTTCAAACCCATGTTTATCGGCTGCCACCTCGCCGAGTGCGCGATGGCTATTATAATGCTTCTTCATCTTGTTTTCTCCCTGATATCGAGATGATTGTTTTTTTTCAGGCCTTACGCAAACATTCAGCTTTTGTACCGAGAGCAAAATAAATGATGAGATGAAAGCGGATCCGTTGGATCTGCATTGACGGATGATCCAGTGGAAATCTCTGCTTGCCCGAAGGGGAGTATTCAGTGCACCCTGACCCAGCCACATTTTTCTTTCTGGGTGCTTAATCTCGTCGTAGCCCGTCCACTTTCCCACTGCGAGACGAAAATCCGGTGTAACCTA
Source organism: Theodoxus fluviatilis (assembly GCA_034096865.1). NCBI lineage: Eukaryota > Metazoa > Mollusca > Gastropoda > Cycloneritida > Neritidae > Theodoxus > Theodoxus fluviatilis. Next base: position 12,102 of record JAWQFJ010002245.1, read on the forward strand.
CGGACCTGACGAGGAAAACGAAGGAAAAAGGCACCGCGAGTCGACGCCATTTCCAGCGATGGCTTGCAAGGAAGATGGTAGAGTAGCGTCCCCTTGTGTGGGTTGGCTGGCGCCATGTTTACCTCGAGCTGAGTCATCGCTATTTCTGATTAGACTCCATCGCCAGGTAAACGGGGGTCCCAGGTGAGGAAGGGGCCCTGCAATCAAGCAAACAGCCCCCCAGCCCCGTAGAATCCAGCGCTAAGGTTATGGAGGACGAGAACAAAGCTACCAAGAGGACGATGACCCCTTGAGATAATGCGACCGCACTCCATGCACGTGCCGAATGCGGAGGATGTCCAGTGTCTTGATTGGAGGTACCGGCTCAAGCCTTTGTAGTCTTAGCATTTTTCATCATTTCCGGCCCTTTTCCCTTGGTGACAGGAAGAACATTCATGCTGAAAAGCGGTGAAAGAAGAAATCGTAGTGGTCGTGATGGTAGTAGTAGAAGTAGTAGTAGTAGGAACGACTATTCTCGTCGAGGATGACAATCAGCTTAATTACAGGTTTTTAAGAACGTAACATTGTAATCGACGTTACTGCAAATTGGTTTAAGTATTCCTATTACATGACACAACATCTGGTTGGCTCGGTTGCATTCATCCTCTAGCAGGACTGTATTTGCAATGTATAAAGTTTGGAAGCCGGTACGGAACACAAGCCCATACATAAATCAACAGTCTTCAAAGTAAGGCATCGATTTTGCATGCAGTTAACACGTCCTGTCATCGACCACTTTAGCTCAGAGTGGGATTGAAACACGCTTAGAAAAGAGAAAAATACTCACAAGACCACAAATCAAACCAGTCTAATGTGAAAGCCAGCACCTCTTCACACATCGATTCACTACGCATCTAGCCTACTGAAGATTTCCTTGTAAGAAAAAGCATTTGATGAAAGCATTAGCTTCTGTCGTTTTCAAAATGACCATCAGAAGGCTTCGAGGCTATCTCCGTAGACACGGGCTTTTGGGCAACCTACGGAAGCAGGGGAAGTATCTCCACGTTTTGTCAAATCTGCATCGGCACTGGTAGGTTCAAGCCCAACTTACATTTGATCATGAAAGGAATTATTAAGTCTAAGTCAACGTCCGGCGCGCAGAAAGTATCTGCTTGGCTATGCGCTGGTCACTTTATATAGTTTCCGCTCTCACCCCTTCCCTTTGAGCATAACCATACTTAAAGACAATTCATCCTCTCTGCAGAGGCCGGGCTACGAGCATAATCTATTGCAATGAAGAAATAGATGCCCATGTTGAAATGTAGATTTTCACCTAATTATTGTTAAGTTCATTTTCTGTCAAACACGTCGCGTGCAGGCACATATTTACGACATCCTTATGTGAGTCACGAACTCCATGGAAACATCAATCCTCCTTACCCCCTGAACCGTTATGGAAACACGCAGCGGTAGCTTTATTGTAATGTCTCACAGCCCTCCTCGAAGGGGGAAAACGTTTTATCCTAAACTTAGACGCTTTACAAGACCAATTCTGTGAATCAAAAAATAAACACAGCTGTACTTTTCCCTCTAATGGCTTCCGCGTAACCTTTGCGCTGTCGCGTCTATTCAACCTGACCACGAGAGTCATCAAACCAGCTGTGTCGAGAAGGAAGATGGCGGCGGAGATTTTATGTCCTGGGTCCCCGTTTCCTGTCGCTGCGCGGGCTGCGTGCGCTGTGACGGGCCCCGCCACGTCTCCTCTGTAACCCCTAGCGTCTGGGCTGACAGGCCAGATTATCTAGATTAATGCCAGTCCAGTTTCGTCCTCGGACCAATGCATTTTGCTGGAAACGGGACTTGACGCGACGACAATTGCGGAAAAGGCTTCTGTACCCGTGAAGGCGTTCCCTACGCACGCCATGCGACGTAGTTAGAAGGGCGTCGCCTGCAGAGGTGAAGAGTGCGTGCCAGTAACGTTGCGACAATACCTTGGACGGGACGGTGATGATTCATGCACAGATAGACTGCACTGCGCTTATTGTTCTTTGTTTGGAACGAAACTCGAGGCATGATCTGCACGCCTGCACCCCATGCTGCCAGTTTCTTTTGTTCCATCATGGCATTAATATATCGTTGTTGACGTCAACGTTTCGGGGTTCAAGACAAGAGTTCATTGTCCACAATCAGCGAAATATTACCAATTTATATCTGCTGTGATGAAAGTGCCGTGGTTTGACTTTTACTTGTCCTTCCAAAGCAAAAAAAGAGAGTTTAAAATCTATTTAATTTGCAAGCCAACAAGATTAAGACACGTTCAGGATAATCGACATACGCAAGGGTTCCTACTTTACTCGTGTACTGAATGTGGGTGAACTATGAATCACCGGATGTCTTGGGTCTGTAGCGTAATATCAAAAACCCACGCCCATAAAAGTTCAGTGTTGACGAGCCTGGCCGATAAATTTACGACCCCTTGACTCGGGGGTTTTGTTGCACCGCGGACGATCGCACAATAATGAAGACGTCTCGGTAGACTCGGTCACAGGACGCCACAAAGTCAACCCAAGCTGCACTTCATGGACACATCCATTTTTATGAATATGTTATTTTGGGGCCTTATGAAACAGACCAGTATTAATATGCTGAGTTGTATGTTGTGAAAGTTCGCTGGCCTCAGCACTCCATTTATGAATATTGTAGTGTCAAAAAATCTGTAGTCTGCGAGGAGGAGGAGGAGGAGGAGGAGGGGGAGGATAAGGAGGAGTTGTTTTAATCTTGCATCAAGCACACCAGTTGATATGATGCTTCTTTGGGATAATCGAACTGAAACTGCTGTAGGGTGAACTGCTATAGGGAGAACATCATACTTCCTAGACGTAGATGCCTTGACAGTAGTAAATCCGACACAGAACAACGAATTGGCATCACTGCATTTGTATTGAGTTACTAACAATGCTCCTATGGGTATGTCATGTTTGTCTCTGTTCTTCATATTTAGCTTTCTTCATTAAGTCTACGCATTTCACCTCTGTGAATACTGTCGTGACCACCAAAGCTCTGAAAAAGATTTCATCCACTGGAACTGCGGAAATTTGATTTCTGCGACTCTTTATATTCTGGTCACGTTGATCAATCCTCTAGATCCTACGAAAATTGTTTGTAAGCCTAAAGATATTTTTCATATGTATTAATATATTTTTCATTCGTAATCTTATAAAGAAAATAACATAGATAGCCGACTGTTTAGTAACAAACAGAACATTTCTCAAACTCACCGGTATCCCTAGGAGAGACTGGTCTCATCATGGTTATACGCCTTTTAATCCGATTTAAGGAGTTGTACTGTTTAACAAGTTTGGGTCTAAGATACTCTTTCTTGCTGTCACTCCAGAGGAGCAGATTCAAGCAGAACTGATGAAGCACTGGAACTTGTCTGTGTGAACCAGGCGTGGTCCCCGTAGCTGTCAGACTGAACGCCTTGCTCATGCAGATTTGTCCAGAGCACGGGAATCACGCCGCGACTTCTAGTCATGTCGGCTTAAAAAGCACCAGCAAAGGCTTATTTTCCACGTGGTCTTGATTCTTCTTCACCTGCAAGCCATGGATCTTTTTTGTGATGTCCATTTTCCACAACTGTCACTGATAGGGAGTAGGTTGAACATTAGCTCGATGACTGTGTAGAGACCGTAGAAGTTGTTTTAAAGTAATCAATATTACTTGAAACCGATTGTAACAATACAATGCAATTCTACTCTAATAATTACAGAGCCATGGCATCCCAGAGTTTTACCGTTATCGATATCAATCTGGATATGAGTTCAGTTTAAGCAACTGAGTGTTTCATCAATATATTAGAACCATTACCTTGCCCTTTTGACTTCCTCCAGTGTATACTAACGCAGGACAGAAGAGTGCTTATTCTAGATACACTGACCTGAGAAACTATGAAGCACTTAATGTTTCTGCTAGTTTTAGTTGAAAGCATGCTGTCACTGGTGACAAAGTTTGTTCTGCCGTCTGCCTGTTTGATGATCTTACCAGGCGCGTAATTCAACCGAAATACTGTAAAAGCGACTATGAAAGGTTTTTACACACGTAATGTAATGAGTCATCTGGCGAGATTTGTTTAAATCATGAGTGGATGATTTCAGTGTCGTGGACGAGGTTCTGACTTGCTCTGTATCAGTGAGGAGTCTTAATATTAATAACCTTCCAACAAATGTTTCACTTTTATAATTTTTTTACAGGCATGAATGCATGTAAGTTGAATGTTTCTTTCGGTCAGAAGACAGATTGTTGTTCGAATGGCTTGTGAAACACTGCACATTTTCTCAAAAGCCCATTGTATCCTAAGTCTTTCTTCTGAGAGTGGTGTAGAATTAGTCATTCACGTTGTTATTGTCTTTTAATCGGTCAGCGGATGAGACCATTTCTTTCCATTCCAAATAAACCTGATGACTGACTGAGTAGTGACTAGATATTAAATTGTCCGTGCCTCGGCTCCTTGATTGAACAATCAAGAATATACAGCGTTCAGTCAGGATGTTTGCAGTTGCCCACACATCAGTACCTCTCCCTCTCTGTTTTTTTCACCGAGGACCCAGAAACATTTCAGAACAGATGCTTGTGATGACAAGGACACCAATTTTGACAAACATGATCTCTTCGTTTACCTGTGGCTAGAGGAAATTTAATAGAACACTTTGTGGAATGTCACAGGAATTTGTGATTAAAATGGTAGTTGAGATGATCTTTACTACAATGTCTTTTTTCGTTATCCTGATAATTCATTATTTTAAATAAAACTTCTGGTACCCAGCCCAAAATGTATACAGAAACCGTTACCGTATGGCTGAAATCAAGAACAGTCTGATTTTATGGGCCATGAACGGTATGGAGAAGTAACAATGGCTCTTCTAGTCAGTTTAGATGAAACTCAAAGCTAACAGTCTCGAATTCTGTTCCACGGGTACAATGTTGCGTGGATTTTCTTAAGTCTTCAATCTTTGTTAATTAACGGCGTATTTCAGACAAAAGTACCACAGTATAATCATCATTTTAGCGACAGTGCTATACTCGGCAAGTTTCCAATCCACCGCTCAGAATTTTCCGTTGCACAGCACAGGAGATTCCCAACATGTAAATAGATGTATGTACAGGAAGCGTCTGGCTACAGACGTCTACACCCTGCGCCCTGTCGCACATCCATTGCGGCTCGAGCCTAAACAAAACAGGCATGTGTCTGGGTGTCATGCTGAGGTTGATAAATGGCCGGCTGGCTTTAAGAAGGCGGGTGGGGGGTGGGGGGAGGAGGAAGGGGGTTGGGGTTTGATTGGAAGTTAGAAGGGTAAAACTATGGGGGCAGGATACAGAAGGAGAAAGGGAAGATGGCGTATGCATTTCATGCGACTGTCTCACCTGTCAAAACTTATGTCCAAGGCACCTTGTTCTTTCCTCCCAGCACCAGAGGTGGCAAGGTCGGGGCACCTTCTCAAGCGAGTCACGCTCACCCAGTCTTTGCAGCCTCGAATGTCATGTTCTCCCATAACTTGTGTGCCTCCCCGTGCCAGCCTCTGTGCCTTCTCACCAAAATCTGCATAGAGACGTCCCAGCCTCCAGAAGTTTTGATGTGGTACTCGGTTTCTCTGCAGTCATCATTGACTCCATGCAACCTCCCTTTGTTCTCACTTACCCTATCTCAACGTGACTGTACTAATGTAGAAGATCATTGCTTCCCTCTTCGAGATCCTCAACATGCCCCATTTGTGTGTATGTGTGTGTGTGTGTGTGGGTGTGTGTGTGTGTGTGTGTGTGTGTGTGTGTGTGTGTGTGTGTGTGTGTGTTTGTGTGTGTTTTTTAAAGGTTTTTTTCTTTATATTTTCTTTACACTATTGTCCTCATCTGTCCAATGTAGTTGTAAAGATTATTCAGTCCCTATACCCATTCCGTAAACAACTTTAGCTAATCCTATACCTTGCATAGCCTCCCAGGTCTTCCTTGTCAATATCATGTCGTATTATCACTCTCGAGATTCTCCAAGGCCACAGCCCATCGCTTTTTACTCTTTCTTTTTTTATGGTGGTTCAACCGCTCTCGGCCTTTCCATGTGCATTTTCATCTTTTCCTTGCCATATTCATACATGTATATATCATCAAGAACCTACACATTTATCTTTTCCTTGCCATATACATACATGTATATAGCATCACGAACCTACACATTCATCTTTTCCTTGCCATATACATACATGTATATAGCATCACGAACCTACACATTTATCTTTTTCTTCAACTCCCACTCAGAACGAAAATTCTTATATTGAGTTCTAAATGCATTAAGATACACATGGCTGACATAATACGTCATTGTGCTCCCTTTGTTTAGACCCATAGCGCGCTTTCATTTTGATTTGCTCTCACTTACACTAGGACCTGGGCACGCCAATGTTCTTACACTCGCGAGATGGAGCAGTTGTAACAGATGGAATGTCCCTGTAAGGCTCTTCGGATGAATTCATTGGGAGTGATGCATTGTGAAAAGTAATTCAATCATATGCATGCAACTCGGTGAGCCAGGAATCTTCTGGAACGGCATGCAAGTTCAGTCTTGTTACTTGACAATCGGAAACGTTTTGACGAATTTTAATACACGGCCAGTGTACTCTGACGACAAGAACCAAGAGGTCAGATATTTCGCACCTGCCAATCCCATCAGCGTCTCCATTTATGTTGTCACGTCCTCTATAAGCTGTTGCGTCGCGACCTTGAGACGCTAGCTGGAGATTGGGCGTCTCCCAGCAGCCTCTGAACGAATCCTAAGAAGCGTCTTGCTTGCCACAGTTGCTTTTGTCGTAGATCAGATCGGGTGCTACATCACGTGGCACACGCTCCACAGAAGAATTTGAAGACTCAACAGCCTAAAGTTTCCTAGGCTTTCCGTGTTTTGAAAAAAAGAATCCAGATTTTTCATTGTTGGCAAAATGATGAAAGACCTCACCAGGTAATCGGGTGCAGATGGCGTAGGCCTGCGCAAATTTTGTCTGGCACGCAGCTAGATGAAAGAGAAAGTCGCTGTGCTGAAGGTTTGCAAGGGATAAGCGGCAGGACAGCCCTGACTACTGCTGACAATGGACTAGCTGCGCTCCATCTTGCAGACAAGAGACTACTCTATGTCTGTGTGACCTGTCCAGCATTGCAGAGAATTACCTCTAGGGGAACTTTGATCTGACGCTGCCAAAACGGGCAAGTGGCGAAGAAAGGGAGGCAACCTGACTGCTCAATCCCCCACGTCGCTGGAGCGCGTGGCTGAAGCCGTTCTTGCGTTGATGGCGACGTGACGGCAGCCCTGGCTGTGGCTCTCTATTTGCAAAGCTTCTTCCCGCCTCATCCCTTGCTCTTCCTCGTCTCTATTTCTGTTCAGAAGGGACTCCCAGCCTCTGTTTGCTTCACCGCATTTTTTATTTTCTCATATTTTCCTTGTCCCTCCCTCTTTCGGACTGTGCGTCTGGGCTCCCCGCGGAGTGAGTGTGTGTGCATATCTCTGTCTGGTGGTGTTCAAAATAAAACGGCCCTCTGAAGAATACGAAGATTGTACATGTATGTTTGCTTTGGGTTGCGTCTCCACATCTAAATTGTCTCTTCGCATCCCCATTTCATGTTGTCCATAAGGAATTTATTTAGGGAAGACTTGGACCCCTGTGCATCTTTGTTGCATACTTCTGTGACTCTTCAATGCGTATGCCGATGGAAGGAAGAAGAGAAGTGGAAAGTGAAAACGTTGGAGTAGTGGTTGCAGTGGTGGTGGTAGCAGTGGTAGGAGGAGGAAGAGGAGGAGGAGGAGGAGGAGGAGGAGGAGGAGGAGGAGGAGGAGGAGGAGGAGGAGGAGGAGGAGGAGGAGGAGGAGGAGGAGGAGGAGGAGGAGGAGGAGGAGGAAGAGGAGAGTAAGTATATTGTGCCAGAAGAAAACTTACGAAGAGAGGAGAAGAATTTCTAGAAACGGAGGGGAGACCTGAAAAGAGGAATTCAGTTTGGAGGCAAAAAGCACTAACCACGGAACTGGATGAGTAAGTTGGGAAATGTGACTGTCAAAAGGGCAAGTAGAAGCAGAAATCGATCCCGAAAAACATGTTAAACGTAAAGACCCTCACGAACGTTCTCACAGCTACCTGCAACATCGTCAACAAGATCGGAGGGGCACTATATAGAAAGACCAGATTGGCTTGTTTGAACACCTGTTCCACTTCCACGGAACAGCACTCGCACCTCCAAGTGATCACACTTTAGCACAAGGAACGTTGAAGGTGAACCACGACAGGTATGCAAAGCAGGCAGACTATGGCCCTCCTCTCCCCCTGCATGAGGTAAACAAGACAGCACCCTAGCTTTTCCTGAGGGTGGGAGGTGGGGCCCGGGGGTCAGGTATCAGGTGAAGGCTGTTTGTCAGCATTCCTTCAGCGAGCTGACCACAGCATCAAATAAACGGACGCCAAGAGGAGTCGTGACACGAGAGTGCCAGGTCAAACTGACCAGCTTGCCCTAGTTTGACTGTTGGTCAACAGAACTTGGAGAACCCCCGGAATGAGGGCATCTCTGAGGAACCTATCTATTGTTCGATATGGGGCTTGTGTACCGACGTGCCCTTCTGGCGAAGTGCCTGCTGGGTTGGTCAAAAGTCTTCGGGACTCGAGGCTTTAAAGCTCAAACAAGTCAGAGAAAGTTGAGAAGACGCTGCTTGTTTACCGAAGTGGTATATCGCTTTGTGTCGTTCTTCCTGGGGCTTATCAGAGTGGTCCAAAGCTAACCTCTGTCCAGAGTTGGTCGTCAACAGGAAATTGGAGTCGGAGAGAACAAGCAGCGGAGGGAGGCTTTTTGGTGCACGGAGAAGGTTTCTTTCCCATGCCGGCCTTCTTGTGCTAATACCGAAATGGAACATGCTTTTGGGCCTTCTTGTGCTCATACCGAAATGGAGCATGCTTTTGGGCCTTCTTGTGCTCATACCGAAATGGAGCATGCTTTTGGACCTTCTTGTACTCATACCGAAATGGAGCATATTTTTGGGCCTTCTTGTGCTCATACTGAAACGGAACATACTTTTGTGCCTTTTTGTGCTCATACCGAAATGGAGCATACTTTTTGGCCTTCTTGTGCTCATATCGAAACGGGGCATGCCTTTGGACCTTCTTGTGCTCATTATCAAAATGGAGCATACGTTTGGGCCTTCCTGTGCTCATACCTAAATTGAACATACGTTGAGCCTTCTTGTGCTCATAACCAAAATAGAGCATACTTTTGGGCCTTCTTGTGCTCAAGCCGAAACGGAACATACTTTGGGCCTTCATTTGCTCATAATCAAAATGGAGCATACAGTATATTTTTGGGCCTTCTTGTGCTCATACCTAAATGGATCAAACTTTGGGGCATTCTTGTGTTCATACCAAAATGGAACATACTTTTGGGCCTTTGTTTATATCAAAGTGAAGCGTACTGTTGGGCCTTCTTGTTGTACTCATACCGAAGTGGAGCATACTTTTGGGCCTTTTTGACTGAATGACTTATTATTGAAATTGAATTGTTGGCGTTTGTAACGTTCAATAGCGACAGTAGAATGTGTAATATGGCTAGTTTAAATAATGGTTACCTCTTAAGCACACTTTGTTACATGCATTCTCGCATTGAAGGGGACATTTTTCCCATTTCGAATTTGTGGGTGTATTTCTATGTCGAATTAGTAAGTCGCTTCGAAACTAGGCATATTCAGTAAAAACATGGTTATCTTTTTCAGTCAGTTTAGTGTAATAATGACGAATGCTCCCTAGGCTTGTCATTGCATGCTATTGTATAAACAGAGGTGACTCACAGGGGATTATGAGCACAAAGTTAGGAATAGACACGTATTACAGTGTAAATTGGTACGTTTTCCAGAAGTACTCATAGAAAACAGTCACGAAACAACGAATAGTTCACATATTTCCACTGTTGTCTTCACTGCTGAATTTTGTATCCATACATTAGCATATGATCAGTTCATTCAAGCATGACGATATGCATATAAGTGACGCTTCGCATGTGACGCAGGGATTCAATATGAACACGGTGACAATACTGACCCAGCGAGTGGTGAAGTATTGTCCACCTGCGGTCAAACCTGAAGCCTGAAGGCGGTTTGAGTCAGTCTGACATTCCAGTGGTCAGCTGACACCGACGTATTTCTGACGTACATCTTGCGTCGAAGCTGTGGCCAAGCCAGGAAGTGACCGCTAACTTCCTCGTCCCTTCCCTTTCTTCTTCCTCCTCATCTTCTTTACCTCCCTCCTCCTTCCTCGTCAACTCTCTATCCCCAACGTAATAAAGTCATCAGTTGACACTCCATCGGTCAGCCTCAAATCCCTTCCCCACACAGCATCCTCTGCGTCAGTGTGCCTCACACATCGCTGTGGGCAGTTGGCAGGTCAAAACAAAGCGTTCTTGAAGTGCCTACGTCAGCCAGACTGCCCAGAGGAAAAGATGCTCTGGTTTCACAGCGATGAAGAGATGTTGTCTGGGCATGATGTCCTTGTCCTCTTAACTCATTTCTAACTAAGTGACCTTAAAAAAACATGCTGCATGGCGTTGCCGAAATTAAACAGCATAAACTTACAAAAAATTACCTTTATTCAAAAGGGAATGTGTTTACACACAAGCAGCAGCAGTAGCCAAAAGAAAGAGAGAGAAAAAAAGTAGATATCATGGGGGATGATGAGAGATGAGATAAAACGCATTAAGTTAACAAACTCGTGATCTAAGAGTTACAGCTTTTAAAATAATTTGGATCGAGGACTAAAACGAACGGTGGGTAGATAAGACATATAAAGGTCAGCCGATGGTGCATGTTTCGAGGCTAAGATGTATAATTATTTTATCGTACATGTATGCGTCTCCCTATAAAAAAGAGTTAACCGAAAATACTCCGCTAAGGGTTTTCTCGATGTGTCCACACTAGGGGAATGCATATATTACCGAGAGTTTGGTGTGTTGACGGGTTTTTATAAATATTACTTCAGAGGCTCATACGACATCAGTATTTAGCATTGAGGATTTGCAGTCAATAGTTTCAGTCTTTAAGTGTGTGAGAATGAAAGCTCGCATGCGTAACTCACTTTTGTGTACATTTGCACATGCATACGCGCCCTTTTGTACATAAGCTTACAAACACGCACACAGCAAATACACACGCTCATACGCTCATTTGTTCATACATGTACATGTAGGTGCTCACATGCATACATACTCTCTCTCTCTCTCTCTCTCTCTCTCTCTCTCTCTCTCTCTCACACACACACACACACACACACACACACACACACACACGCGCGTGCGCGCACGCACATAATGTTTATGCTAAGAGATACTTTGATATTGTTTCTGCACTCGTTTGACTGATAACGATGTCATCGATATAATCGTGCACAACACTTTATTTTGTCACTTTGAGAATGTTGTGGCATATTGGGGAGCTGTCTTAACACTTTGTTGTTGGTGTTGTTGATGTTGTCATTGTTGCTGCTACTGCCGCTGCTGATAGAGAAGGAAGGGAGGTGAGCAGGGAGAGGGAGAGGCATTCTGATTCTCCTTCCTCTATGCGTGCTTGTGCTTCTCTGTCTCAAGGTGTGTCAACTGGATCGTTTGCATGCTCGCGTGTCCTTTCATTTGTCATCCTCCTCTTCATCCACATAATAAAACCTCATCTTTACCCATCAACCGTGCCCGAATTGTGTCAGGAACTCGTTTCCTTTTGTTCTTGGCTCGGCACCTTGTATCACCAAGTCACGCATCATGAACCTCGTCACCAAGAAAACAAACGCTGCCTTTGAAAACCCTGTCGGATTGGCCGTTTTTGGCGTGGCAAAACCTTGTCACGATCGTCGTTTCATTAATCTTGCAAGTGGAGGCAACGGGTGTCTGAACGCTCCACATGCTGGCATTGCCATCAGCGCGGCCGTCACCTCTGCAGGACGTCGGTGTCTGCAAGTTCCTGCTGTTCCTACACCGTGGGACCCTCCATGGCGTACCTCTCTCGCCTCGCTATCTCCAACTATCTCCAGACCTCGCCCATGGAAAGGCCATTCGTCAACCGGCTTGTGTCACAGTCTGTCTACTTGGGCGTGCACCAAGTAGCGAGGCGCCTGGGGAAAGGGGCGCGTGAGTCACACTTGCCAGGTGCCAGACCTTCACCCCAGGGCGAGTTACGTCATGTGAACCGCATCAACCGCAAAGTCCCCGAGGTCTGAATATTTCGGTTACCATTCCCGCTGAACTCGACGTTTTGCAGTGAAGCCTCTGCCACACCGATGCAAAGTTCATACGACAAATCAAATTTTGCAGGTCGCAGCTCGTGAGCGATAACTTAAGAACTTGTACTTAATGTTCATTATTAAGTAATCATAGAGCGTTTTGACTTAGTGTCAGCATGACGGAAAGGCAGCAATGTGATTTTGTAGATGTGTTTAGATGTAGACGTGGTTACTACATTTACACTATCTGACCCTCCATTTTTAAAGTCACGACTGTGCAGCATCTCGTCCCACTTGTCGAGTATTGACAAATTAACGTGTTGCAGTATATAAACTACACGTGCGCGCGCATAAACAAAAACATGCGAGCACACATGCACGCACGCATGCAAGCATGTCCACACATTCAATCATGCACACTAGCGAGCACGTGCACATCGATAACACAAAAACCAGTCCAAAACATGCAGTTATGAATCTTGTTGTGAGGTCAAGGACTTCTGCCGGCGCCCTCACTACATGACTCAATGTGACCCAGTGATCAGGGGGTAAAGTGTAAAGCTGCTTGAGTCCCGGGAATGGGTGACAGGACGCTACATAAAACCACGCTTTTACCTATGCATTTTTGGAGTCTGGATGCCCATTTGTGCACTCAGTGTGACCGAAGTCTTGCTTGGCGCACAGCTGTCCAGGCGGTCGCAGTGATGAATGCTTGCTTCGCGATGTGACTCAAGCACCGGGAGTGCGCAGCTTTGCAACGGGCGCAGCTTTGCAACGGGCGCAGCTTTGCAACGGGCGCAGCAAATGAATGCGACTCCCCAGTGACGGATGCATTATTTCACACTTACTTACGCGAGTTTTTGTAAAACTTGCACTGCGGGAAAAGCGATTCTCTGTATCTCTGTCCTCAGGGAAATCCTGTCATCTTTTGAATCCCACTTTCTCGTTATCGTAGCCTGGGTTGCGCGTGGAAGTTTTGTTTGTTCTCTTTCTGGATCACCGAATTATAAATGCTACTAGTCAAATTCAAGTATTTTGGTTAAAACAAAAACACAATTTAATTATAAAAATTAAATTTTACATAAAACAACGGGCAGATGTACGTGCATTTCCCAGTATGTATATGCAAGACAACGTGCTAGCTAACACATGCACAATATGATACATGAAAACTATCGATAAAAACGAAGATGCACGTGTACACAAGAAAGTACACTATTCCATTTAGAGGTCCATATCAGGTCTCGTGCACTAGTGACAAAATAGTAGCGACAGCAAAGCCTGCTTTGACGTATGTGTCTCTTAGTTTTAGTTTATATCATAGCCGTCTTGTGAGGCAGGCAAATGGAGGCAAAACACAGTGCGGTGCCTGTTTAAAAAACAAACCCCATAAAGGAATAGATACTCTCTATCATTGGTACTAAGTATCCTGATGCACCATTTTGAATTTTGTTATAGCAATTTTAAAGAAATATACCTGCATGAAACTGGTTTTTTTCTTGTGCTCCAAGTAATAAACGGAAGTAAAATGTTTGGGCGTGATAGTGAATTCATCGTTTACTGTCTACTAAGCCTTCAGAGTCGTATGTGTGCTAGACCTGCCTTTCCTAACAGCCGAGATGGCAGATCATTACTTTTCCAGTATCTTTCGAAATCTCTAGGCTGTAAAACTCGACATTCAGTGCTTCGCTGCTGCGTTAGTTATAGGCGGCGACTCCAAGTCCAGAGAGACAAGCCGAAACTTGCAGAAGATGATAAGAATAAAAAAGGGGCCGTTAAAGTTTTGGAAAGTTGATGTTTTAATCGCACTGCCCAGCCAAAGGTCAGTCAGGGACCTTGACCCGTGATGGCGTAATTAAACTGCGCCGGCCACGACAGACAAATGGTTGGTGCTGCGGTGACTTTGGAAACTATGCATGCAGTCAGTGGACAACAACGGCTCGGTCAGGAAAGTAGCTATTCAGTGACCGTGGTTAAGAAATCTTTTTCAAATAATCCTGGCCGAGAAATGACTTCAAGCTTTCTATTTGCAGTGTAAGAAACGTGTTCTGAGAAGTGTATGAATACCACAAAACTGACAAGGACTTCAAAACAAAGACTTCAACTGTTCAAGCAATAAAGTCAGGGAGACGGCTAGTCTCGTAGATTCCGGTCATAAGCCGTTCCAAGCCACGCTTGACTTCGCGGCAAGAAAGAGGCGATAGTTGTACTTTGTTGCCTGCATTTTATGACTGTCATCGTTAACGGGGAGTGAAGGCGGTTAATGGCCGATATATAGCAGACCTACCGGCTTTCGAGGGCTGGAGTTGAAAGATCTGCCCCGTCCTCGCGCAGTTGTAAAGGAAACGACAATACAGCGATGAGATTGGCCTTGGTACAACCATAGCCTCTTGCTTTTCTGTAGTCGTATCTGGAGTCAGGATTGCTTTTTGCATGACTTGAATGGACAATCAGCTATGTGTGAGAGAAAATGTGCTTTAACTAGTTTCAACGCTTCGCTTTTACTGAGACGTGAACTTTTAAAATAAAATAAAACTAGCAGTTTGTTGAATGTTGTGATCATCTCGGAAATGTGAATTTACCGTTATAGTACACAACATCACTTTATTATCGTTCTTATTGCTGCTGCGCATGATGATGATAATGATGATGACAGTGATACTGAGGATACTATTGCTATTGTTGCCGCTGCTACTGTTACAGGCTCGTCATGTTGTTGTTGTTGTTCTCATTATCATCCATCTCGTCTGCCTCTTCTCTTTCTAACCTCCCCCTCCCCCAACTCCCCCTCCCCCAACTCCCCCTCCCCCAACTCCCCCTCCCCCAACTCCCCCTCCAGATGCGTCGTTGCATAGTGATTCTTGTATGAAGTGAATCCGAAACCGCGCATTCTCTAAACTCGTGGATTGTTGACAGAAAAAAGAGGTTTTCACTACCCTTCATTTCATCATTGACTTGTAAGTAGTATCGATTTCGTGTTCATCTACGACGGAGTAAAGATCCTGTGCCAGGAATTCTAGCTTTTTTCTGGTTTCTTCTTATGCGGCAGTTGCTTGCTTTTACAGAAACTTCTTGGCTCATTTTTTTTAGTATCGAGTTTTCGAATTGTAATGTTCTGAGACTGTGACTTCATCGACGTCGTTCTTATGATCAATGTCTACTCCCTTGTTGGACATAGGATAACTTTACCCCCTGCCGAAAAGGAGGTTTGTTTATTATTTGTTTCATGTGTGCATGCATGTGTGCGTGCGTGTGTGCGTGCGTTGGTATATATGTTATATATTTTTCAACATTCAGTGGTTTTATTTAGTTTTTTTTAAGTAGTATGTATCATTCATTAATGTCTGTTCGATAGTGTGATAGAAGTATGCGTCGTTGCTATAGCTATTAATGGTCAGCCACCGTCAGGAATGAGACACACAGGGCTGGTCACATCAGCTCATCAGGAGAATACTCTCTTTCAAGAGGCAGCTCTTACCACTAAATGGCGTTTGCGCATGACGAGAGAGTTTTTCCGGTCCAAACGGATGGCGTTCAGAGCTCATCAGGTTGGCTGTCTGCAGGCCAAGACAAGGAGAAGAGGACGTGAGGACACCCTGTGTCACTCCTATGCAGTTACTAGGTCAGCTGCTGGTTCCTGTTTCTCAATGCAGGAACAGGACTATGACTTGTTGACGACGCGCATGTCCTGTAGCAAAAGTGTCCATTCGACCCAATTTGTACCGGAAGAAAAACGGGTGGTCTCTCAAATGAAAGGCAGCATGAAGTGTTTAGGAATAAATTTATGCTGTAAAAGCATCCATTTGATTACACAGCCTGAGATTGAAATGAGTTGTTGGATTAGTTGGAATTCGAAATGTGGTGTTTCCTCTACTTCGATGCTCTCCGGGGAGTTGAGATGGTGTTGAGATGGTGTTGGAGTGACAAAACGAGGTAGACCGATGACCAGGGAGTAAATATGTGCGGTTTGAGCATCCATCAGTGGGTGGAAGAGTCGCAGTATATAAAAAGTATCTTTACCTTTGTCGTTTGGTGCTGGTATTTGATTCATATGAATGTAGTAAATCGTAAGTTTGTGTCCTTATAAGGGGATGGACGTCACACAAATACGCAACACAAACATAACTGACTTTAAAACTATTTTTAATTCCTATTTCGTTTTACAGGGTAAATTGTCCGTGAGTTTCTATGCTTTCACAATCTGTTTAGATAATGGCGCTCATACGACTCTTAATGAGATTGTTCAAGCTTGAAACTAGATATTCTATGTCTGTTTACGGTTTTATTAATCTCAGCCCGTGGCGAGAAGAATCGCTGTGTCAACTTTGTTTGTCTGGACAGTTCTGAGAAATTTGTCATCTGTTCTACAGTGGGCCTGTCTCGTTGCTTTTTTACGAAGCTTAGAATGCGAGCGACAGCTTTACGAGCGTCCAGACATACTGAACGTCATCATCAAACGGCTCTGTGTATCTCTGCATTGCTGCAACTCAAGGGGCCTACATGCTTGGGAATGAATAATCGCCTTGAAGGCATATTTGAACCTCGATGAATATTTACGATGGAAATATATGAACACTGAACTTGCCCGTCCGAAGTTGTTCATTTGCAAACGAAATTTTTCACAGATTCAAAGTTGCAGTGACCGTCATCCGTGTATAATGTTCCATACTAAAACGGGAGGCCAGGATACACTTCATTTCTTTGTTGATTGATGTCTGAATTCACATCTGTGGACATGCATGCCTCCTTAAGAATAGTTTACATGTGTGGAACACGATAATTTAAAGATGAATATACTATTTCTCTCAAGAATATGTGCATAACTAACCAATTTCTCTCTCTTTTTTACCCATGTAGCTCAGAAATGTGTGGTGGGTTTGATCTATGTTTGAGAGTAAATGTTTGAACATCTGCTCTATGGCTAAAGCAGCGAATACAACAGCTTTTGTGTATAGCAGAATTAGCGTCCATAGCAAAAGCTTTTGTCATAGAAAATGCACCATGAGTAGTTGTTTGCTATATGTCGTTGTGTTTATCTCCAGCACTGCAAAGGGACACGCAGAGAAAACTTGCTTCCAGTAGCAGAAGTGTCCAATAGTGTGTTTAGTTGTCACAAAGGTAGAGTTGTTGGTGATGGTGGCAGCAATAGCAGCAGTGGCAACAGTAACTGCACCTGTTACCTCTGCAGTTCTTATTACTGCTTATTAGTAGATGTTATATTGTGTTGTGCTGGTAGTTGTGGTGTATGAGATTACCTCACTGTAATGCGTACGAGAACTCTCCAAGAGACTCCCATGTCAATTGTATCAAACACTTCGCGTGTAAAATGTGAAGCTCTTAGTTTCTATTAGCGGTGATCTCTCTCTCCTTCTCTCTTCATATGATATCAATCTCACGCCTTTACTTCCTCAACCAATTTTCTCATATATATATATATATATATATATATATATATATATATATATATATATATATATATATATATATATATATATATTCCTTTCTGTCTCCTTGTCGTTGTCGTTTCCTCTCTCCAAAATCTTGAAAATTACACCCACTAACGTTCTCTGCACTATTTTCTCTCCCTCTCTCCACTCATAACACTAACTCTTCATGCGTTTCTTGTATCTGAAAACCGCATTCAAAATTCATTGTATCCTCAAAGTCATTACCGTTTCTTCTGTCTGTGTGGCTGCGTGACTCGTACTCACTGTCTACAATCTGTATTGCAGGCCTCTCTGATGGACCAAGACTTGTCGCTGATGAAGCAGCTACTGACGCTTAACGAGACCATCGAGGACCTCAAGTGGCAGCGCAGGTACTACTACAGCAGGGGCGATCTGCTGGCCACTTCCGGCGACCTGGAGGGAAGCGACTGGTCAGTCTCGGACACGGAGATGTACGAGTCCGAGTCGGAACCCACGGGGAAGTACCCTTCCCCGTCATCCCTATCTCTCCAATCGTCCCTTGCCTCCACCGACAACGGTGACTTCAGCGACACCGAGACCTCCGCCAAGCCACGTGACTCTTCGAGGTCAAGGCCGCAGTCCAAGTTCAGCTGGAAATTCTTCCCCAGCAGGTTCTCTGCCAAGACTTCCAGCGTCAAGAACAGCAAGAGCAGCAAGTCCACCTTCGGCAAGACGTCTTCAGGGGACAGTGGCAAGCGCATGGCGGACACGCAGATTCTCATCAACGGCAGCTCCTGCAAGGTGTACCACGGCGAGCAGAACTCTTTCGACTCGGGAATCCACGAGCCCACGTGCGACGTGGAGATCCGAGTGTAGAATGATCGACGACGTTACTCGCTCTCTTCTGTTTGAAGTGATAGGGATGACGTTTTGCTCGCACTGCAAGGTTACAGACATTCTGACACTCGTGTGCTCGTAACTTAAACCGATGGGGGGAAACAAGTCTTGTTGCCGGAGACGTGAGAGCCTTGTGAGAGACCAGACTTTTCCCTTTCGATGCGGTTCGGGAACGGGGAAAAAGTGGTGGACGAAAGAAACGGAGTGACAGTGTTGGTGTGTGACGTGGTGGAACTGACGTCATGGTGGTGGAGGCGAACACCCGCGTCCAGAGCGTCCACGTGACCCAGCAGCGAGTGCTGTTGTTCACAGCTAAGTTATGAACAGACAACTGCAGTCTCTGACGGGAACATGTGTACCGGTGCAGGGGTACGTGTGTGGCAGGCGACAAATACTTGCGTGCTCGAAGACACACAGCAAAATACACTGAATATTGCAGACCCAATCTACTCAACGGTGACATGAAGTGGCCATGCTTTAGATACGATTAAATCCCATTTCTCGAAGAAGACTGTGCATCTCTCAGTTTGAGGATAGTTTTTCACCCCCCGCAGATCGCATGGAAATACTGCCTCCAGCATTGCTATTGTTGGCAGACAATTCTTTTCACGGGAAAGAATGTTGCTTTGTTAAAGTCATTTTCCAGAGCCATGGGACTACTGTTTTCTTTACCACAGTTGTGACACTTGCAGTTACTGTATACGTGGTTTGACAGAATCGTCTGCAGCTGCAAATTAGTGGGTAAGGATGCTCCACTCACGTTTTCCCTAATGAAATTTTCCACTACCTCTGTCGGTGTCACTTCATGTGAATGGAATTATAAATTGTGCAGTAGACAGGGTTATCTATCAGAGTGTTTACGTGTTCTCAGATGTAATTTTAACTTCTGGCTTGCACACCCTGCACATAGATACTCGTTCTGTAGATACATGAGAATGGTTCTATGACTTGTTTCGAATATTCTCGTCCTCAATTGTAGACAAACGTTTAGGGATTTCTTCCATCCTCGAGATGTTCGCAATTTGTAGGGCAGTCCTCATCCGTTCATGAATCATGTGCAGAAAAAGCAACTACATTGAAGACATCACATTTTCAATGTGTTTTCGTACCCAGTGAAAATCAACAAAGCAATCACGCTGACGAGGAACGAAGATGACATGTCTTTGGCATTTGTCATGACCAATAGACAAGTGATCTACCGACCCGCTGACATGTACAGTTAGATTGTGTAGTGCCAGATTGTCGTTTTGCATAGTTTTGGGACAACCATCCTGTACAGGGAAGGAGCAAAGCTGACCGAGTCGAGACAAGCTTTTGGTGTTGTATTGAATCAAAAGCGCTTTTACTCATGACCAATCGGCAAACTTTCAAACGGTGTAAACATGAGCATCGCTATTTTGTTGTGTTCTGTTTTACTACTGTATTTTTCAAAATAGAATCTGGAGCTTTCAGTTATTTCGATTTTGAAACAGCCCGATAAGATGGTGAAGTTAAGCTTGCTCCGTGTCCATTGTCATTCATTTCATAATCCTTCGCCGGCGTTGGCCAGTCAGTACGTCGATATTTTCATGAAACTAGCGTGTTGTGAGAAATATGTGTGTGTGTGTGTGTGTGTGTGTGTGTGTGTGTGTGTGTGTGTGTGTGTGTGTGTGTGTGTGAGTGTGTGTGTGTGTGTGTGTGTGTGTGTGTGTGTGTGTGTGTGTGTGTGTCTGTAAGGGTGTGTGTGTGTCTGTAAGTGTGTGTGTGTGTGTGTGTGTGCGTGCGTGCCTGCGTGCGTGTACATATAAGTGTATGTATGTCTGTAAGGATGTGTGTGTGTGTGTGTGTGTGTGTGTGTGTGTGCGCGCGTGAGTGCGTGCGTGCGTGCGTGATGTACATGTAAGTGTATGTATGTCTGTAAGTGTGTGTGTGGTGACATGTGTATTTACATGTGTGTGTGTGTGTGTGTGTGTGTGTGTGTGTGTGTGTGTGTGTGTGTGTGTGTGTGTGTGTGTGTGTGTGTGTGCTTATGAAGAGTAGCAGGCGTCTTGGCCATGACAGTGAATTGTACGTGACTGATGGTGAAGACGGATGAACGAAACATTCCTCTATACTCTATATGGGCAAGGGAAATCTCGTGTGCGGTTGAATACGTGCAAAAATGTTGCAGATGCGATCAAATGCAGGCAGGTTTGAATTTATTACGCATTATTCTGGATAAAAGGAATATGAATGGGATGAAAAGGATTTTTGCCATGCGTGTTGCTTTTCGAAACGTTTGTAATATTTCACTTTGATTCATAGTTGCCATAACAATTTCCAATATGTCATAGCTTCATATTTTGAATGAATTTTTTATTTGTGTTGTCTAAGTTGCGTGTGCATATTGATTGTGTTTCACCTTTGCCATCTTTTTTAAAAATAAAAATATGATGAATCAAATTATCCTGTCTGTTGTCGAAAACATTGCAATACAAATGAATATATATTAATACGAATGCATGTTATAGAAATACAAGAATTCATGTAAAACTTACACACACACACACGAACACAACACACATACGCACACGCGCGCGCGCGCGCGCACACACACACATGCAGGGACGTACTTACGCTTTGTCTCGAAAGGGACCCACACGAAGATTCAATCCCAAGGGTGGATAAAATGCAAACCAGTCAAGTAATTTTGAGCAATGACTGAATCACGTCGCTGAAACGCCTTGCACATTTATCTACGTCCAACCACTTTGGCAAATCCTTATATTTCAAGAAATATTCAACAGCGTAGTAGGTTGTTTGCGTGTGGTCCGCGTACTCTTGCTGGGGAGGTAAGCCTCCCCCCTTCCCCCTCCCCCTTCGCCATGCCCCCCTCCCCCCTTCAAAAAAGAATTGTGGTAAAGGTAACATGATGTAAGGAAATAGGGTCGGTAGGTCGGTCTGAACTTTTTATCCCTTTTAATATTTTTAAAGAAGAAACCAGTTTAAACATGAATCTAACTTTCTTTCACTTAAAATATATCTTGCATCTTAAATGGTGGAAAACCTAGATGCTCATAGGGCAGGGAAGATGGAACAGCGCGCAGTTCGTCGTTTACTGTCGATGTCTTTTTTCTTTTTCTCTTTTGTGCATCATTGAAAAAAGTATATGGTTGGCAGAAAAATATAGGATCGGTCGAGTTACCGTAACAACTTGGGGGGGGGGGGGCAAGGCGGGGGGTGGGGGTGGGGGGGCTAATGCGGCTGCTCCAGTAAGGACATGTCACCTTCTCAAGAAACATAGAGAGAGGTTCGTGATTTTGTTCCGTTATTACAAGACTCCAATAAAGACAAAATCGCAAGGACGGAAAATAGCAGTCATCTCGAGCAAGGATTGAACCACGGCACTCATGCGCTTTGCACTGTTGCTGACAGCTCGAGCCACGACGCTAAATCCTGATCTTGAGAAAGCAAAGATGCTGTCATCCGTCAAGACCAATGTTGAACACGGTAAGCATGACACTAGCCACGCCTCGGCATCAAAGAGGGACTGCGTCTGCCCAACCAAAAATGCCATCTGTTGCTTTGATCGAGAGTGCTTTCCTTTCGCATTCCTTCTTTCAGAGCACTATGATATTCAAGAGTTAATAGATATGACATTAACGTCATGACTAAATAAGTTTACGTAAACCTCCATATCAAGACGAAATATACTAAAAGCTTAAGACTGGAAATACAGATCAGATGATTTTAGCACATAGGATCACGTGGAAAACCTAACGAAGTGTAAATTGCTTGCCTAAACTTCTGTCTTTTATGGACACATCCATTTACAAATCATACTAGCTGTTTGCATCTTCAGAAGTAAAGATAAAAGTTATGGTTTTATAGAGCGACCTATCACCCATATTTGGGTTTCAAACCGCTTAACACTTTACCCCCTGATCACTGGGCCGCTTGATCGATCCTTCACTGGCCCCTGACGACAAACACAGTGCAAGATACACAAGACGCACACATTCAGGTAGCAATACCAACTCCACTACACAAGACGCACACATTCAGGTAGCAATACCAACTCCACTACACAAGACGCACACATTCAGGTAGCAATACCAACTCCACTACACAAGACGCACACATTCAGGTAGCAATACCAACTCCATTACACAAGACGGGTACATTCAGGTAGCAATACCAACTCCACTACACAAGACGCACACATTCAGGTAGCAATACCAACTCCACTACACAAGACGCACACATTCAGGTAGCAATACCAACTCCATTACACAAGACGCACACATTCAGGTAGCAATACCAACTTCATTACACAAGACGCACACATTCAGGTAGCAATACCAACTCCATTACACAAGACGCAC
>JAWQFJ010002245.1:44744-49744 GCA_034096865.1 Theodoxus fluviatilis
CCAAAAGATGTAGGGTGGGTGGGTGGTTAGGCCTGACCAAAAGATGTAGGGTGGGTGGGTGGTTAGGCCTGACCAAAAGATGTAGGGTGGGTGGGTGGTTAGGCCTGACCAAAAGATGTAGGGTGGGTGGGTGGTTAGGCCTGACCAAAAGATGTAGGGTGGGTGGGTGGTTAGGCCTGACCAAAAGATGTAGGGTGGGTGGGTGGTTAGGCCTGACCAAAAGATGTAGGGTGGGTGGGTGGTTAGGCCTGACCAAAAGATGTAGGGTGGGTGGGTGGTTAGGCCTGACCAAAAGATGTAGGGTGGGTGGGTGGTTAGGCCTGACCAAAAGATGTAGGGTGGGTGGGTGGTTAGGCCTGACCAAAAGATGTAGGGTGGGTGGGTGGTTAGGCCTGACCAAAAGATGTAGGGAGGGTGGGTGGTTAGGCCTGACCAAAAGATGTAGGGAGGGTGGGTGGTTAGGCCTGAACTGTTTTCTTTTTAAATTTTAAAGAACGTTGAAAGACAGCCAGATTAAGACTGTGCACATGTGTGTGTAGATGTATGTTTTAATAAAATGTTATGTTCAGTGAGTCCACATTTGAAGTGCAGTGACGTCACTCCCAGGTCTTTCAGATTTGGAAGTGGGTTGGCCCAGTCAAACTAAAATATGTCTGGCGTTTGTGTGTTTGTGTGCAGTGACGTAACTCCCAGGTCTTTCAGATTTCGAAGTGGGTTGGCCCAGTCAAACTAAAATATGTCTGGCGTTTGTGTGTTTGTGTGCAGTGACGTAACTCCCAGGTCTTTCAGATTTCAAAGTGGGTTGGCCCAGTCAAACTAAAATATGTCTGGCATTTGTGTGGAACTGCCCTGGCAAGGGACCTGGGCCCGTATTCACAACGGCGATTTATCTTTTTAACACTCGATTTATCCCCTAGCCCCGCGTTATCTTGATCGGTTAGATAAGGTACGCTCATCAGAGGATCCTAGGTTGCGCTTTGCTATATATACTGGTTTCCAGCCAAGGGAGAGCGGAACAGGCAGTTGGAATCGCCTGAGTTTAGAGATAAATCGGAGTTAACATAAATCGTCGATAAATCGCCGTTGTGAATACGGGCCCAGGGCATCTTTTCCTGCATCAGTAGAGCGAACAACTCTTTGTATGTCCTGATCTTTCCTGTAGACTCCAAAATGTATGCACCTGAGTCTAGTTGTATAGCTAAGGACACCATTCCTTCCATTGGCACCAATGCCTGAAAGGGAAAGCTACTTTTTAAAAACATCTTTCTAATGATCGAATTTTTTTTTAGGGCCAGCAGAAAGAAAGACCCTGATATGCTTTGCCTCTCCCCAACCAGGAGTAAACTGAGTAACTGTGATGGCAGAAATGGTACACTGTGGTGCAACTGATACAGCCATAAGCAAGCACCAGAGAGTCCAGATGGTGTTGGTGCCTGACTGTCTGTACAATCTGACTGTCATGGTATTTGGCATCAGGTGCCAGAAAAAGATTTATCAAGCAATGTAATGATCAGGAGGTGAAGAGTAACGATACAATGGGCCCTGTCTAAGATATTGATGAGTTCCTCTGTACAAACCTTTCCTCCACACCTTTATCCTATAAACCTTTTGTCTGTTTTCCAGAACCATAAACGTCACCCTGCCGAGACAGACTTTGAAGAATGGCACACTGTACGTGCATGTATTTGTGTTTCCACACGGAGAGACCATCTTCAGCTCCATGGCCTCTGTAGCCAGTGCTCCCATCACAGCCTTCAACGTGCCCAGAGCTACTGTCATCAACCTGCTGTCTGACTCCTCCTCTGGCAAGGTCTGTTGTGTGTGTGTGTGTGTGTGTGTGTGTGTGTGTGTGTGTGTGTGTGTATGTATATATATGTGTGTGCATGTGTGTATGTATATATGTGTGTGTGTGTGTGCATGTGTGTATGTATATATATGTGTGTGTGTGCGTGTGTGCATGTGTGTGTGTGTATGTGTATTCATGTGTGTGTGTGTGTGCATGTGTATGCATGTGTGTGTGTGTGTGTATGTTAGAGAGAGAGAGAGAGAGAGAGAGAGAGAGAGAGAGAGAGAGAGAGAGAGAGAGAGAGAGAGAGAGATGTGTGTGTGTGCATATGAGTGAGTCTCTGAATGTCAAATGGGCAACTGGTACATTTTAAAAATGGTTTTTACACCAATAACTAATTAACCTACATGTTTCTTTTGCAGGTGTGTACAGACACAAATGGTCAAATAGATAGTTTTTATGCAGTTTCCATTGTTACTGTTTGTGTGAGAGTGAATAAATAGATTGAAAGGTAAAATTTCCAGGAAAACAGAGACTTCAAAACGTTACACGACAGACAGTGCCTCACATTACCTAAAATAACAGGAACAGAATCGCTCTTAAATTGAAACCCAATTGTTGTTTCAGGAAATAAAGTGTTGTCTTCAATAATTTGCCAGATATCAGGATTTCCATTTTTATATTCTTTGACTTTGAACGCCAGAAACTTCGTGAATACAAGCGTTACAGACTTTGTCATCAGCAGAGTCAGCAAACCTAAAAATGCTACCGGCAAACCACTGAATTATTTTCACTTAAAACTTTACATGGGTCGTGTATTGCAACAAAGAGTTAGTGTGTGAAATATAACGAGTTAGAATGCTTTTATTCACAACTGCCACCGACTTTTATTCTTGGCAAAAATCCTTGGTCATTTCGACCGGTTTTTTTTTCTTCAAATTTATCCAAAAAAATGTGTGATTTCGACTTTTCTTCGATCTGCAATTTATAACCGCAACAAACCAGTTAACACTGGATTTATTGCCGCCGAGTTTAATTTTCCACATGGATATTCGAAAATGTGGTAAGTGTTTGAATCTTTCTCCTTTGGTTTTCTTTTTGGTAACGCTCGTGGGGTTTGGACAGATTGTTCCCTGTTCTGGGTATGTTTATCAATGCTTTTAGGAGCCTTTTTGAGCCGAAATAAACGATTCACGGTTTAAATATTTGCTTTTCAACAAGACGTGTGTACGGATACGATGTCAAGTTTGGGCTGAGTAGATTGCAACAGCTTTAGTTTGACTATCAAAAATGTCATGGATGAAAATACAAGCCGATTACGTCAGCCGCTACACGCGGCTCATAAATTACAGTAAAGCGTCAGCCTTGCACTACGGACGTGCCCTGGCAGTAACGAAGCTCGCATTTCGCGACTCGGGTTGGTCTCTTCTAAACACTCGTCCGTCAAAGTTTCTCATTGGATCAAGTTGAAACTTTACAACTCATTAGAGGAAAGATTGCTCTTTCGTTCGGTGTATGTTTGAACTTCCGATGAAAATCGAAAGACGAGTTATGGATGAAAGTTCGAACGTCATCGGACATTTTGTTAAAATTTGCTCCACACCAACTTTTGAACTTTACACAGCTCCTAAACACACATTTCTCAATAAACTATCTTTTTGACTTAGGTACACACAGTTAAAGTGTCAGTCTTTATAATAATACCAAAATAGTGACAATTCAAGCACTTTTTTGAAACTGGGTTTTTGTAACGTTTTTGCCACCACGTTTAGAGACTTACTCATATGTGTGTATGTGTGTGTGCATAAGTGTGTGTGTGTGCATGCATGCATATGTGTGTGTGTGTGTGTGTGTGTGTGTATGTGTGGGTGGGTGGATGGGTGTGCATGTGTTTGTGTGTGTGTGTGTCTGTGTGTGTGTGTGTGTCTGTGTGTGTGTGTGTTTATGTGTATGTTATTGTGTGTGTTTATGTGTATGTGTGTGTATGTGTGTGAAATAGATCACAGTGTGCCATGGGTAAGTCCCTCTAGATCTGACCCACCTTTCTACAAGTCAATATACAAGTATACACTGTCTAATATATTAGTTAAGGCCTTGATAATTTTTCTCTGTAAATTCAATTGTTTGATAAAAGCTAAGGAAAAATTCAGTAGATTGGACAGCTGCCTGTTGTTCACCTCCAAGAGGAAATGCAATGCACAAATGGAATCAGGCAGTAAAGGGTTGAGTGTCATTTATAAAACCGCAGCTGCTGACCAATATTTTGTTCAGGGTGGCAGAAATAACGCTATGAGATGCACCTGTTGCACATTAGCACATACTGACTTATCTCCTTCCTCCAGATGTTCCAGTCTTGCACCCAAAGCAACACTGAGTGACTGAGGTGTTGTGGATATATATACCTCTCTCAGAGTAGATTTGTGTTTGAGCAGTGTTATGTATGGGTGGATGGGCTTGATGCATTCTTTTCACTTTCAGATATAGCCTACAAGGCTGATAGGCCCTTAGACTCCATCCATCCATCCATCCCTCTTATCAGTGGAACATCTGGCTGCAGGGCTTTCACAGTCAGTGCCAGAAACTCAGCCAGGGGCATCTCTAAGCAGCCACATAGACCTATAGGGACATTGGGACAGGGTCAAGTCATTAAGACAAGGTCATGTGTTTATTCAAACCACTCAAGAAGACTGAACAACACACACGCACACGCACACACACACACACACACACACACACACACACACACACACACACACACACATACACACACACATACACACACACACACATGCACACACACACACACACACACACACACACACACACACACACACACACACACACACATACACACACACACAGAGAGCTGAAACTAGTTGCCAAATCTCTTTTCCAAGCCCAAGACACATCTGTACTCTTTTCTACCATCCAAACAAGCAAATCAACACCTAGCTCTTGCTCATCTTTTCTCCTGGCAAGAGGACCTACTGTGGAGCTTGAAATGTCACTGGTAGCCACTCCCAAAATGTTATCTCTCTCAACCTGCATGTCATTATCCACTACAAGAACCTTTTGTTAGTCTCCCTTTCTCACTTCCACCCCCACCCTCCCCACACCCACACCCACACCCACTCCCCCTCCAGTCACAGCCCTCCTCTGAGGAAGCATTTTTAGGTCTGGCGGTTTCAGATGCTTGAATGTACTGAGAAAGGCC
>JAWQFJ010002245.1:52244-59744 GCA_034096865.1 Theodoxus fluviatilis
ACAGGCATGCACACATGCACTCACACACACGCTCGCGCACACACGCTCACACACACACAGAGTTACACACACACACACACACACTTGCACACACACAAATTCGCACACATGTGCGCCCATGCTTGCATGCACATGTGCACAGAGTGACGGATGCATAGATGGATGGACGGGTGGACACAGACAGACAGAAGGACAGACTGACCGGAAGAAGGTTTGGAGCAGTGCAATTAATTTCTTAAGAGTCTGGCTTTGAATGTGCTTTATACATCATGTTTTAGATACATCAAATAAAATAAAAGCCCAAACAACATTAGAAACTCCACAAAAGAACTAACTTACAATCAATTACTTGAAGCACACACCTGTGTTGGATTCACATCAGCACCAAATAAATGTGAAAACCCAGGAATGTGTAAGTTTTTACTTCTCGTAAAATAAGATAGGTTTAACACTGATTCATTAAAAATGCTTGTTATCTTGCAAGTTCTTTTTAAATCTTAATTAGACCACACACATAAATAGTTGTGGTTATGTTAACCCAACAG
This sequence comes from Theodoxus fluviatilis, assembly GCA_034096865.1. Taxonomy (NCBI): domain Eukaryota; kingdom Metazoa; phylum Mollusca; class Gastropoda; order Cycloneritida; family Neritidae; genus Theodoxus; species Theodoxus fluviatilis. The sequence goes on from JAWQFJ010002245.1 coordinate 52,790, forward strand.
ACTTTATTATTCCCGACCACCCTAGACTTCTATTTCGATCATGAAAAAAAGGGGTGGGGGGGTGGGGGAGTGGAATTGACAGCAAATAACAAACTGCATGCCATCCCATCTTCCCTGCCCTATAAGAACCCCGGGAATCCACTATTTACATTAAAAATGCGTTTATAGCAAAAGATAAACTTGATTGACTCACATGCGAAGCAAAAGTGAGTACGTACTCACCCGTTTCGTCCGTCCGGGCGTCCATGAAAAACTTTAACGTTGGTTTTTTCTCGGAGACTATTATGTCTATGAACACCCAATTTGGCATGATGGTGTATGATGACAAGGAGTCAAAAAACATACATAGTGACTTGACCTTGCTTCAAGGTCAAGGTCGCAGGGGCCGTAAATGTTGTCTAAAAAAAGCCATATTTAACATTTTCCCAATTTTCTCTGAAGTTTTTTAGATTGGATACCTGACCTTTATATGGTGTATAGGGCAAAGTAATCCCTATCTTTTGATACCAGTTTGATTGACCTTGCTTCAAGGTCAAGGTCACAGGAGCTCTTTAAAGTTGGATTGTATACATATTTTGAAGTGACCTTGACCGTGAACTATGGAAGATAACTCTTCCAAACTTCATAACATTGTAGTACACATGTTATACTTTCATACTAGGTCACCCGTGTCGTCCGTCCGGGCGTCCATCCGGGCGTCCGGGCGTCCGGGCGTCCTGTCATCCGCAAAAAACGTAAACGGATTTTTCTCGGAGACTATTAAGTCTATCAACACCCAATTTGGCATGATGGTGTAGGATGACAAGGCGTCAAAAAACATACACAGTGACTTGACCTTGCTTCAAGGTCAAGGTCGCAGGAGCTCTTTAAAGTTGGATTGTATACATATTTTGAAGTGACCTTGACCCTGAACTATGTAAGATTTCCAAACTTCATAAAATTGTAGTACACATGTTATACTTTCATCATGAGACACATTTGGTCACATATCATCAAGGTTAAGGTCACTTTGACCCTTATGAAATGTGACCAAAATGGGGTAGTGAACCACTAAAAGTGACCATATCTCATGGTAGAAAGTGCCAATAAGCACCATTGTGCTTCCTATGTCTTGAATTAACAGCTTTGTGTTGCATGACCTTGGATGACCTTGACCTTGGGTCAAGGTCACATGTATTTTGGTAGGAAAATGTGTAAAGCAGTTCTTAGTGTATGATGTCATTGCTAGGTTTAGTTGTTTGACCTTGACCTTGAAGGTCACCTAAATTTCAATGTCATGTAAAGGTCAATGTCATGTAAAGGTCAAGGCCATGTAAAGGTCAAGCATGTGAGTCGTATGGGCTTTACCCTTCTTGTTTATGTTTGATCTGGCCAACCATGTTAATGTAACCACAACTATTCTTTTTTTTTCCTTATGACTGACATGGGGTGGAATGGGGTGGGGGTAGGGTGGAATGGGGTGGGGGTAGGGTGGAATGGGGTGGGCAGACCTGGGTACCCGTACGAATTTTGCGTATTAATACGCAAGAAAAAATGGAATACGAAAATTACGAATGCCTCTGAAAAAATACGAGGAAAAAAAATGCAGCTTTTGCGTATTCCTAAATGTGCAATTTCGCGCGATAAAGTCCACGTCTGGCACGCGTGGCCCATATCCAAAACGGTGTTCCAGCCAAGGGAGAGCGGAACAGACAGTTGGAATCCTCTGAGTTTACTTTAGAGATAAATCGGGGTTAAAATAACTCGCCATTCTGGATACAGGCCCTGTTTTCATTGAAGTTTGAGTGGCTCTCTCTCTCTCTCTCTCTCTCTCTCTCTCTCTCTCTCTCTCTCTCTCTCTCTCTCTCTCTCTCTCTCTTTCTGTCTTTCTCTCACACTTTCCCTCTATGTGTGTGTGCGTGTTTGTGTGTGTGTGTGTGTGTGTGTGTGTTGCTCTAGTTGCGAACATGAACAGTGTAACAGTAATGTCGGTGAAACTCCCCGGACAGGCAAAGTCAGTACGTCAGGCGGGGTGGCGGCCACCATAAGGCAGATCGAGTGTGTGTGTGTGGTCAAGGGGCAGTTAACTCTTCACTTGCATTGCCACTTCAAAAAAATTTTTGGTGTCGTTGACTGACTGCGGAGTATCATTAAGCAAACCAAAAGCTGCATTTTTTGAATGTCTGTCCGCGCAAAAAATACGCAGTTTAAAAAAAATACGCATATCTGAACCAGTGAGTACGCAGAGGCAAAATTTGGGGTATCCAGGTCTGGGTGGGGGTAAGGTGGAATGGGGTAGGGGTAAGGTGGGATGGGGTAGGGGTAGGGTGGAATTAAGTGGGGTAGGGGTAAGGTGGAATGGGGTGGGGGTTGGGTGGAATGGGGTGGGGGTAGGGTGGAATGGGGTGGAGGTAGGGTGGAATGGGGTGGGGGTAGGGTGGAATGGGGTGGGGGTAGGGTGGAATGGGGTGGGGGTAGGGTGGAATGGGGTGGGGATGGGGTGGGGATGAGTGGATTGGGGGAAGAAGCCATAATGCAGCATTAGACTGGAATATTTCTCATGGAGTGGAGACAGACTTTATCTTGACATGGCTGCAAGGGGCTGTATAGGAAAAGCTACTTAAGTATCATGTAGCATTATCATGATTATGGGATGGACATAGTAAGTTACTATGTTTTCATGAGGAAATGCTGGATGAGTTGATAGGATCATTTTCTATTGCGCAGGGTTTACTGAAAAGGACACGGATGAAGTCAAGGGCATTTTTGCTGACACCAATTTCTACCTGCTGATGCTGACTTTTGGAGTGGCTGCCGTCCACGTAAGTGGGAAATGACTTATTTGCTTGAGAATTCATTCAGTTATAGTTTAATGGTCTGTATTCCTTTTGGTCCTTTAAGGAGCATAACAAAGCTGCATATTTCTTTGCAGTTGCATGCTTTTATTGTCTGAATTTTTAAAACAGTTTAATTGTAATTTAGAGGCGAGTGAAAGACACTTGTGTTCAGAATGAGCTGATCAACATCAGACATTAAGAGGTAACGAAAGAAACTACCAGCTAATGAGGGGGATGATAAGAGACTCAAGCTACTTACTGTATGTGTTACTCTCCACTCTCTCCTTTACTCATGCAGCTCTAGTCTGTGTCATTACTCTCACTAGCTCAAAGTGCTCCTGCATGCAATACCTTGACATTCATAAGTCATTTTTGCTCTTTTTCTCCTAGCTGCTGTTTGACTTCTTGGCCTTCAAGAATGACATCATGTACTGGAAGAAACGCACCACCATGGAAGGGCTGTCAACAAGGGCAGGTGAGTGTGCCTTGGCATCCTGTCTCGCTCAGTGTGGATTGTTCCATGCAGCCTTGCTCTCTCCTTGCTGCTATTCCCATACTGAGGTTTCACCTGTGGGTTTGGGTAAGAATTGACCCACCGCGTCTCCCCACGTGATTCGTAAGAGGTGAATTACTCGGGACACCGTGACTTGATTTGCGTTTACTCTAAACTGTTCCAGTGATTTTTGTGCTTAATGGCCTTACATAGCCTACAAAGGTTGATAGGCCGTCAAACTCCATCCATCCATCCATCCCCAGGCGCAGATCAGTTCATTGACTCACATGCGAAGCAAAAGTGAGTCTATGTACTGAGCCGTGTCGTCCGTCCGGGCGGGCGTCCGTCCGTCCGTCCGTCCGTCCGTAAAAAACTTAAACGTTGGATTTTTCTCGGAGACTATTAAGTCTATCAACACCAAATGTGGCATGATGGTGTATGATGACAAGGCCTCAAAAAACATACACAGTGACTTGACCTTGCTTCAAGGTCAAGGTCACAGGAGCCATAAATGTGGTCTCAAAAACAGTCATTTTTCACATTTTCCCAATTTTCTCCCACGTTATTGAGAATGGCGACCTTAGCTACAAGTGGTATATAGGTCAAAGCAAGCCCTATCTTTTGATACCAGTTTGGTTGATCTTGCTTCAAGGTCAAGGTCACAGGAGCTTTTCAAAGTTGGATTGTATACATATTTTGAAGTGACCTTGACCCTGAACTACGGAAGATAACTGTTTCAAACTTAATAATTATGTGGGGCACATGTTATACTTTCATCATGAGACACATTAGTTCACATATCATCAAGGTCAAGGTCACTTTGACCCTTATGAAATGTGACCAAAATGGGGTAGTGAACCACTAAAAGTGACTATATCTCATGGTAGAAAGTGCCAATAAGCGCCATTGTGCTTCCTATGTCTTGAATTAACAGCTTTGTGTTGCATGACCTTGGATGACCTTGACCTTGGGTCAAGGTCACATGTATTTTGGTAGGAAAAATGTGTAAAGCATTTCTTTGTGTATGATGTCATTGGTAGGTTTAGTTGTTTGACCTTGACCTTGAAGGTCACCTGAAGGTCAAGGTCATATAAAGGTCAAGGTCAAGCATGTGAGTCGTATGGGCTTTGCCCTTCTTGTTTTTTTGTTGTTGGGGGGGTTCCAAACTTTTTTGAGAGCGAGGAGGACAAAATGTGGAAGCCGGGGGGGGGGGGGGGTGGCCAATAACGACCCTATAGGTGCACTTCGAGCTCAGCCGAAACGTGGGTGGGTGGGTGGGGGCACATGAACGACCATATAGGTGCGCTTGAACCTCAGCCGAAACGTGAGAGCAGGGGGGGGGGGGGGGGGATTTTCACTGCAAAATATTCCAGCACATTTTGTTACTAATAAAAATACTTTTTTTAAAAGTTTTTTTTAAAAGTTTTTTTTCTCTGTTGTGGTTTTCCCCCCCGGAAACCCCGGAAACCCCCCCCTCATCCGCCCCTGATCCCATACTGAGGTTTCACCTGTGGGCTAGGGTATGAGTAGACCCACCAAGTCTCCAATGCATGTTTCATAAGAGGCCAATAACTAGGGAAATGGTGACTTGACTTGATCATAGCCCCCACCCCCCCACCCCCCCACACCCCACCCCCCCTAAAAAAAGAAGTTGTGGTTATGGTAACCAGACTGACCCTATTTTTTTCTGCCAACCCTGAACTTTTTAAAAATAATTTTGCAAAAACAAAAAAGAAATGGAGGGAAGGAAATTGTTATGAAACAAAGAGCTGCGAGCCATCCCATCTTCCCTGCCCTATGAGCATTCAGGGAATCCACTGTTTAAGTTTAGAGAAGGTTTTTCAGATTACAGGAGAAAAAAACAAAAATGACCACAAGAATGGCATGGAGGTACAGGAATCCTTTGTTTAATGACGGGTAAAATGTCTCGGGCATAGCCCTCTCTACACCACCACTTTTAGTATGTTTGGCTCCTTTTTGTTTGGCATCTGATCTAAATGTCTCCCCCATTTAGTAGGATTGATCATCTGCTCCTAATGGACTTGACAAGTTTTCCAGTGTGACTGTGTGCATTTTGATTTCAGTGTGACTGTGTGCATTTTGTTTTCAGTGTGACTGTGTGCATTTTGATTTCAGTGTGACTGTGTGCATTTTGATTTCAGTGTGACGGTGTGCATTTTGATTTCAGTGTGACTGTGTGCATTTTGATTTCAGTGTGACTGTGTGCATTTTGATTTCAGTGTGACTGTGTGCATTTTGATTTCAGTGTGACTGTGTGCATTTTGATTTCAGTGTGACTGTGTGCATTTTGATTTCAGTGTGACTGTGTGCATTTTGATTTCAGTGTGACTGTGTGCATTTTGATTTCAGTGTGACTGTGTGCATTTTGTTTTCAGTGTGACTGTGTGCATTTTGTTTTCAGTGCTGTGGCGGAGCGTGTCAACTTTCATCATCTTCCTCTACCTCATGGACGAAGACACAAGTCTGCTGGTCTTGATTCCTGCTGGCATTGGAACCATTATTGAAGTGCGTTGTTTTCAATGGTCATTGAAGTTCGTTGCCTTCTATGGTCATTGAAGTGTGTTGCTTTCTATGATCATTGAAGTGTGTTGTTTTCTATGGTCATTGAAGTGTGTTGCTTTCTATGATCATTGAAGTGTGTTGCTTTCTATGATCATTGAAGTGTGTTGTTTTCAGTGGTCATTGAAGTGGTTTGCTTTCTATGGTCATTGACATTGAAGTGCGTTTTTTCTATGGTCATTGAAGTGTGTTGCTTTTTCTATGGTCATTGTAGTTCGTTGTTTCTAAGGTCATTGTAGTGCATTGTTTCTATGGGGAATTTGAGTGTTGGCACTCGCACCATGTTGATGAACAGGAAGAAAATTTTGTCTTGGAATCCTGTGAATGTTTTCAACAGATGAAAATTCCATTGATGGAAAAGAAAAATTGGGTTAAGGAGAAGGAAGTGTCATTACGATCATTCTTGATTAATTTTAGAGTTGAAATGAAAGTAATAGAGATAGGAAAGAAAAGCACAGAAGCGGTAGAAGGCGAGTCCAGTGGGAAGGGAGGTAACTCTGTCAGTCTTGAAATGACAAGAAGCTGATTACGGGTGACATGACAATCGTTTTGTTCTCCAATACCTAGGTGAAGTGTGTTTGATGACCTGAAGGTAAAATGGAACCACCTGGAGGGACGTTGTTGACAAACAAACTAATGAACGAAACAATTGCACGATGTGAGAGGCTAGCCATGTATGTTTTTGTCTTGTTTTTTTGTCCGTCTATGCAATCAATCTGTCTTTCCTCTTCCCTGCAGTTCTGGAAGGTGAAGAAGGCCCTGAAGGTCACAGTGAACTGGGAAGGGTGGCGTCCTGTCTTTGAGGTGAGGAACTGCCAAGCTTTCTTCAGTCCTCAGACTGATGCTGTACTGGGTTGGGCTTGATCATTCAGGATGATTTGAACTTGGGGCTGGGTCTTCATGATCTGACCCTGCTCTGAAGACACGTGGTAGCCTCTGTGGCTATTAAGGGCCGCCCCTGGCTGAGCTACTGGAGCAGGCCCCTGGCTGAGCTGGAGCAGGCCCCTGGCTGAGCTTCTGAAGCAGGCCCCGAAAATCCAGCAGCCAGGGGGTCCAGCTGATGAGG